>JASDQU010738139.1:28493-78062 GCA_032191745.1 Picea mariana
CGAAATCGGATTTAGAAGCCTTTCAAAGCTTGGAAAATGCTCAAAAATGAAAGTGCTCGGAATTCGACGAAACCAACACCATTGCGTCTGTCTCGTCTTCCTGATTCCGGTGGTATATTTACTTTGTCAAACGGAGTCCGTATGAAGAAGATATTGCATTATGTCTGCCAAGATAAACAGGCAAAATTTTGGATGCTGACTGTACCTATTCGTACAGTCCGTACAGAACACGTGGCAGGTCCGTATGCTGACACATGGCAGGTTCCGTACAGGACACATGGAGGCTCCAGGGAGTGCCATGTGTCAGGTTGATTTGGCATTTTTGGCACGCAGTTGGACCAATCCTGAAGTGACACGTGTCACCACTGGAAGCGTGACACGTGGCACGAGATGACATCAGCATCGTACGGCAGATGACATGGCATGGATGACTGGGACGTACGACGTGCTGATGTGGCAGGTTACGTGGGCGAATCAGTGATGGACACGTGGCATCTTCTGGTTGGATGATGTGAACGAATCATCGGTCGACACGTGGCATGCATCGATTGGATGTGAGGGTGCCACGTGGCCCAATCACGGGCTGCCACGTGGTACCCCGGGTTTAGCCAATGAGGGCTATGTCAAAAGTTTTTGGGGCCCGGGGGATTCAAACCCCGGACCTCCTCCACACTGCGCCTTCGTGTAAATTCTCCGACCAACGGGCCAACGAGCGATTCTTGTTACCATATGCTCGGGGGTCCACTCCATTGCGGGCGCGACGGTTGTAACAACTTAACCCCGACCCGAAGTTATATTGTAATACATGTGACCAGGCTATGGTTCAAACGGAGAGCGGTTATGGTTTAAATACGTGACCGTTGCAAAGTGTGCGAGGTAAGTTTCTTTACCCGTGGTTTTATGTGCGCCGATGTGACCGGGTGCTAGAGCGCCGAATGGTGGTTAGGCCACATAGAACGCATGTGACCTTAATTTAGGTGCACGCGCCCAGAAAAGGGGGCTTAAGGCCCGTTTATAACTAATTATATGGTTTAAAAGTGGTTTTTTAACCAACTTTGGGTTTTTATTGTTAATTAAAGCCTTTTTAATGTAATTAACTCATTTTTGGGAGTTATTGGGCATTTTTAGAGCCTAAATTCATGGAGGAAGTTGGAGATGGACAACTAACTTCCCCACTATTTAACCAAGGCCATTTTGAGGCCATGGGGACATCTTTTGGATGGTTTTTGAGAGCAGAGATGCTGAGGCAAAGCCAAGTCAAAGCCAGTTTGAGGCAGGGAAGCTGTTGAGGAGGAGATGTTGTCGGACGATTTCTGAGAGCTCCGGACATCCGTTTCGTGTGCCGTCTTTTGTGAAAGATTCTAGAGATCTGGGCGAACATGACCAGATCAGTCTGGAAGCCATTCGGCATTGTAATGATGTACCATTGAGATTTCGAAAATAAATAAAGAAGCCTCCCCCACAAAAAAAAGGCCCGAAGACGTAGGCAAAGTTGTGCCGAACTCCGTTATCAACCTGTGTATTATGGTTTGCTGTTTTTCATTGCAGTTCAGATCTGCATATATTTATATGGCTGTATAATTCCTTTGCTTTCTCGTTCTTTCGTTAAGTTTCCCAATGGTTAATTAATGCATGCAAATAAAAACTCAACCATAAGTCATTCGAAAAATCCTGACGGATCAGGATGACATCACCTCAGAGCTTGACATGCGTCCCCCTGGAGTGTAACGCTATGCATTTGTGAGACTATATGTCTTATTGTAGGTTTATTGTAAGGTAATTGGTCCACACATGTATTATTGTCCTCCCTTACCTATCATATAAATAAAGGAAGGAGAGAGTCCTCTCACTCATAATTCTTGTTCATTCTTGTGAAGAGATGTGACCAAGACAAGTGCACTTTTCTTCCTCTTTCTCTTGGATCTTCTTATGTACTTTAGTTCTCTCTCCCTTGAAGTTGCTAGGGTTTCTTGATATTCTTGCATCATCTTGAAGTCTAGGGTTAGGATTTAATCCCTTACAGATTTGGGTTTTGAGATGAAACCCTAGATTGTTCTTGGAGAGGAGAAGAAGACAAGGATATGTATTGCCTTGGAGGGATTTCTTAAATGATTCATGTTTGTTGGATATCTTTGGTTGAGCTAGGGTATTCTTGGTTTTCCTTGGCTAGGGTTATGGAGATCTAGAGGATTGCAGTATCCTTGTGATAAATATATGGTATGTACATGATCGAATACTTGTGTAAATTGTAGATTTGATTTTTATCCATCTATGTTCTTCATGATTTGTAATTTCCAACAATATATGTCTTGTTGATTTGACATAAGTTAAAGGTGAATGTGTTAAGTGATTTAACATTATAATAAAAAAATATAAGGGAAGATTTGTTGTTGTTTTTATAGCTGCCATAAGTGGTTTTCAAATATGTTATATGCATGATAAGATTTCCCTAGATAACTCACTTATTGGAACACATCAATATCTTTTCTCTTTAATTGCATAGTGGATTGGGGTTGTTTAGGATTGAAATATAGTTTGTTTTACCATTGTTTTGTTTATATTTCATAACAAATCTATGGCTGAAAATTCACAATTTTAAGATATAATAAACCTCCATGAAAGAGGTTAAATTTGTGTTTTGCATTAAAACCCTTCAACGTAGAAATTTCCACATTTCACGCTCCATGGAATTGTGCCATAAATAGATTGATGGCTTAAGAGCTACTTTTCTCAAGACTTGAACCGGCCTTCCTCAACTACAATCAAAGGAGTTGTTTCTCCAAGATTGCATAGCCCTATCCAAGAATATTGTGGCACTTTCTTGTGTGTTATTAAAAATTGAGAAAATGAAACACAATTGGAAGGATTCCTTTCTTTTGAACTACTTGGGGTCGTAGAGGCTAAAGTTTGGCCTTGAGGGATTTGCATGTAACCTTTTAACCTTAGACAATTTAGACAAGCAACAAACCCTCTTTATCATATTGAGTTTCCACCATAGTGAAATCCCCATAGAAGATCCACTGGGCCTCCATTAGTGCATTGACTAGGTAGGTCATGTTGGTTGCTCACAACTATTCATCATAAATTGTACACAAATTGGACAAATCCAATATTCAACCATCTATGTTATGAAAAACCCAAACAAGGACTATGATGCCTCAATATATAACACCAAAGGAAATGTTGGGGAATACAAACATGACAAACCCATTTTATATTCACAATGACTAGAAAATAAGGTAAAGATGTTTGACAAAGCATTCAATGTTGTTTTAAGAGTAAAACCAAATATTTCTACATCATGTAAATTACAAAATATTAAAAATAGTGATCTAAGTTTGAATCTTATGGATCATGGATTTAATACAAAGGTTCAAGCCCCCTCTTCGTCATTAATCAATATATATTTATTCCATCTCTTCTTCATCATTGTGATTCATCTTGACCAACATTTTACGTAGTCATTACACCATGGATTTAAGCTCAAACGCCTAAATATAATAATCCAAGGTTCGAAACTTGGGTTGATTCAAAGCATCCTTGACATTAGGAGTCCTCTGAGGATTTAGGAGAGGAGGAAGAAAGCATTCCCATTTTCTCCTGAACCCTGAGTGGGGTGTGTTACCGCCCAAACTACAAGCCTTCGTAAAGGTAGTCTTGGGGATAATCACAACATGGGAAATAAACTTGTATAGTATATTTTAGTATCTCACAATACAGTTCACTTCAAACTACACACCTCAATATATGTTATATATACAAGTGTTAATGAAGTAGTCAAATTCCTTAAGAATATTCAACCAATAGTTAGGGAAATAAATACTACAATATAAATAGGGTTAGTAGATAATTATACGAACATTGATATCAGAAATAAGTATTCTACAACAGAAATACAAATCCATGCTATGATATCATTCTTTGGATGAAGAAACACACACCTTTAACCACACACGAGTGATATCTAATTGTAAAAATCAAGAAAAAATGATATACCTGAGTTACCCCTTGATTATATGATGAAAATTGGATCAGCTTGCTGCTGTCCAACAATTTCAGAATCTTATATTGATAAAAACGCAGAAAATGCATATTTTGGGTGAGGAAAAGCACCCCAAGAGTGCCTAAAAGAAATTTTAATGATGAACCTTGGGTACTTTAGCTAGGGAAATGAATAAACTATGAAACAAAATCCCAACAATGATTATTTCAAGTGAAAACAAATAATAACCATGCAATTAGTTCAAACTTGCAAAGAGAGGTGGTGAATCCCCTGGGGTCTCACCAAAAATCTCGAAAATGAAATCTAATAGCTATGAAGAACTTAGGATATGAATTTCACCATAATAATGTGTTATATATCATTTCTAAACAATCCACAAGTGAAATATAAGCTAGGGTATGGTTAGAATGCACCTTTTAGGGTTAAACCCTAGCTTCATGGTTTCACCAATTATGTTTTTTATTGTTGTAATTTAATTTCCATAATTAGTAAACATCTTAAATAGGGAAAGTAACATTAGATATAACCTTATAGAATAATACCAATCAGGATTATTTTCCTCCTTAGGGTTATATATCTACAATGAAACATAAACCCTTGGATAAAAATGTCTAGAAATTGAAAGTAAAACATTAAATTTGCACTAGAAAACGAAATAAATATTGTTGATGGTATATGTTTTATATTTTTTTGTATTTTTGTATTTATATGACATGAAAAGAAAATAATTGAATTTTTAGTGTTTTTGTGGTTGGTTGTTAGGATTTAAGCTTAGTGCCTTGTCTCCAATTAGGGATTATGGGGTCAAGAAGTATGCCCGTATATATAAGAATTGGTTATCCAATGTTTATGGATTAGAATAAGAGACTAGGGCCTCAAGTCTAGTAGTCCCTTTTCTAATCAAGACAAACCATGAAAACCAAGGCCCTACAAGAAGAGTTTCATCAAGGGAATAATCTTCACTATCACGATCAACAAAAGGATTAAAAGAATACTTAAAAACCTTGATAAGGAGCATAAAACTAATCAAGACAATAGATAAGCACTTACCAAGTCATTTTAGGGAATATGGAAGAGATACAAACCCTAGACGTCCTCCCACCAAGTAGTTCATAACTCCTCAATGGATCGATCTTGTGAATTTTAGTATAATCTTGAACATTCAAAATAGTCTTTTAAAGACAGAAGAATAAGAAAGAAAGAAAGAGCTACAAGAATTGACCCCAAGAAACAAGAAGTAAAACATATTCTATTAATGGATTGAAATGATCTCCAACAATTCACAATAATTTGGAATGAGAGGAGTGCCTTTATTTATAGATGAGGTTCACAATTTCTTCATGTTCTTTATTCCACAAAATTAGGTTAAGGAATGAAGCAAATGTGACTTGTCATCCACACAACTTGGAGACTAATTCAAAAATACAATTAAATGATACTTAATATGTTTAAAACCCTCACAAAGGGGTGACATCGAGCTTCTAGGAGGGCCAATTTGGCTCCAAGGTACAATGATCCAATTGAAATTTACTTTGGGGGGATCAAAATGTGGCAAGGAATAATCCTTGGCCACCCTAGCTCCAACTTCCACCTCTAAAAGAGGGGAATGCCTCTCCTAAAGTCAAATAAAACCCTTTAAATTGGATGGCTTCTTCATTTTGGCCTTCAAGTAATCAAAAGGTGATAAAAAAATCCCACCCACGCATAAGGGGTGAGTTCCATGTCATCTCCTCCAAGTGTAAAGTCACTTAAGTGACCTCCACATCATCCAAGTGGCAAAAACAAAACCCCATGGTTTTCATAAAGTGTCCCAAGTGAGGTTGACCCCCTTTAGTGATAAAAAACACACTACAAGTAGAACACCTTTTGCGGAGGTTTTTATGGAACCTCCCAAAAAAATTGTCTCCTCTCTATTTATAGCAGAGGTTGTTACTGGAGGCAGGTGATCGAAGGTTTTTGCAAAGGTTTTTTTATCGGTGCATCTTCAAGGTACATACACACCGGTGCACACATAAACAATAATTCATTGGTGCTTAAACATTCAAAAACATTGTCATATTTTATAAGAAAATAACAAGCATCAATCAAAGTGCATCGGTGTCATTGAACATTATGCCTCGTTGTGCATCAATGTCGTCAGGCGCACCGAAGTAGGGTAGATAAAAAAAAAATACCAAACTAATTTTCATTGTTACACTTCATCCCATGCTTCAAAACTCTCAAGAAAGAAATGATCCTCACCCTCCTTCCAAATATGCCTTGTGTCTAGTGCTCTACAACGATTTAGATAGATCCATTGGTAGATTCCACACATTTCCAAATTTTGGAAATTACCATGAATTTTAATTTCCTCTCAATGGTGAAACCATGCCTCCTCGTGACATAAGAGTCTAGGTAAAAATTTTACTACCTTCCTATTTGCATTTTCATCCAATTAAAATCAGAATTTAGCTTGAAATTTGGCATTTTTTCAACTTTTTTTCCAATTTTTCGTGGTGCTCCTGAATGCTTCGGCTCACCCTAAAGCAGTGCATCATGTGTTAAATTCACAATAAGAACCACCTCCAATGTGTCTAACATAAATGTATGCATCGGTGTTGTTCAAGGGAGAGCATCACGATAAATTTTAAAAACAAAGTGGTGTGTCCTTTGGAACGCCCTGTAATCGACATGTCCTTGGTTTTTCGCTGCACCAGTACAATTCATTTAATTAAGTGCACCGCTAACTTTACGATATATTAAATTTAACGTAGAAATGTAATGATTTTAACGAAATTCATTGGTGTTGTTTACATAACCGCATCTGGACAAATATTGACTAACTTGGCATAGTGGGGTGTCTCATTGGATGCCCTATGCCCGATGTTCTACGATTTACAATGCATCACTAAACAAAATGGTGACAAAATGTCGATGCTCCAATATCATAGTAGCACCAGTGCCATAATAGTAACACATCACATTGCTTCTCTTGCGATGAAACAATTTAACCTAGCGATGCCCATAGGTCCAATAAACACATTGGTGTTGTAAAGAGCACGAAACTGGATTGAATATTTCATAATCTATCAGCACGGTGTGTCTTATTCGACACACCGCTAAAATACGTGTCGATACGACAATAAACGTGGATCATCGGTGAAAAACTATAACAGTACACACTGCGATAGGTTTTGAAAAATAAACATAGTCATGCATCTTTTGTAAGGCTCCATCTCTGGTGCGTTATTAAGGACAATGCACTGCTAAACAACATTTCAGTTCTCTGGTAAAACTGGTGAACTAGTGATTTCAGTTTAACAAAGTGCACCGGTAATTTTTCACACCATAGATTTTAGCATAGTGGTGCATCTTTGTTAACGAAATGAACCGGTGCATCTAATATAAACATACACACCAGTGTCATTCAAGGAAGAGAATCACGACAAATTTTAAAAACAAAGAAGTGATTCCTTTGGAACACCCTGCAACCAGCCTGTCCCTGGTTTCTCCTTGCACCAGTATGTTCCATTTAATTAAACACACCACTAACTTTATTATATGTAAAATTAAACGTAATGGTGCAACCATTTTAACCAAATGCACTAGTGTTGTTTACAAATCCACACTGGGAAAAATATTGATCGACTTGGCATAGTGGGGTGTCTCATTAGACACCACGTGAATCAGGGTCCTCTATTCTTTACAATGCACCGTTGAACAAAACGTTGGTGCTCCAATATCATGGTAGCATTGGTGCATTAATAGTAACACATTGCATCGCTTAAGTTGCGATAAAACAATTTAGCCTAGTGGTTCCCATAGGTCCAACAAACACGCCAAGGTTATAAAGAGCACAACACCAGGCTGAATATTTCATAATCTATCAGTGCAGTGAATCTTATTTGAAAAGCTTCCAAAATACGTGTCAGTGCAACAATAAGCGTGAAGCACTAGTGTGTAAACTCTAACCATATAGACCATGATAGGTTTTGAAAAATAAACATAAAGGTGTGTCTTTTGTAAGGTCCTATATCTGGTGTGTTATGAAAGACAACGAACCATTAAACAATATGTCGGTCCTTTGGTAAAACTGGTGAATCGATGCTTTCATTTTAACAAAGTGCATCGGTAATTTTTCACGACTTAAAGTTTAGTGCAACAATGCATTTTTGTTAACGAAATGAACTGGTGATGTTAAAATAACTACACCAGGAAAATATTGAATGATTTGGCATGTCGATTCATTTCATTGGACACCCCATTACCATTTCTTTATACAACCCAATGTACAACAAAGCATTATTCCAAGGCTAAAATAACATGGTAGCATCGGTGCATTCATATTAACACATTGCACCAATTAAGTTGCAATAAAAAAAATTAACCTAGCAATGCCTTTAGGTACAAAAAACACATCGGTGTTATAAAGAGCACAACACTGAGTCGATTATTTCAAAATTAAATGGTGTGGTGTGTCTTATGGGACACACCACTAAAATGCGTGGTGGTACAACAAGAAATGTGATGCACCAATGTGTGTCAGTAGAAACACTACATGGCGGTGTTGTTTGTCTGATATAGAGCATCGTTGGAAGTGCACAGGTTATGTTTTAGGTGCACCTTTTACTTTTCTGGAATTTTTTGCAAAACAAAATTAATTTTATATTTTTTAAATACAAGTTATTTATATGTGTGTGTGTTTTATAATTCAATTTATTGTATATATATATATATATATATATATATATATATATATATATATATATATAGATATAGATATAGATATTATATATACCTAACAATATTTGTATGTGAATCAAAGGCGACAACAATGAGAGGAGCAGTAGCAGCAACAAGTCGAAACATACATATTTGTACGTGAGTGGGAATCCAGGGAGAGGGAGAGGGAGTTGTTCCCTCACCCTATTTCATAGTAAACACATGCCCTTTTGAAGGGTGTTGGCCTCCTCAAGTTTTATGAAGAGGGTACATCCCTCGGGGGAACTCTTCATTGTTACAGTAGTTGATCGGTCGTTGGGATCATGGTCAATAATCTTTCTAGGTCGGTCCCAATCTGTGGTATCATCCCACGGAGGAGGATGTTTATTTCATCATCGGGTTGTCCAGGAAGGGGGCGGGGGGGTTCCTCCATTCCATGATCAACTAGATGGTGTTGCAAAAGAGACCCAACTGGCATATGTGCAGAGATATGTTCATCTAGACATTCATTCCTCTTCAGAATTCTAGGTTCCTGGTGGTCAATTGTGGATACATTCATTTGATAGAGAGGAGGTCAGGTGCTTGTGTCTTATTATATTAGCACTGTCATACATTAGCTACTCTTTGTTACATTATGTAGGTATTTTAGTACATAGGCCCATATTGATTAGGTGGTTGGATATTTTCTTGAGACAATTTTGTTTTGCAATGGATCATTGTAACGTTGTTTTAAATGGGACAAGATTCTTCCCATTCACATCAGAATTATTTACATTATTTTTTAGAGGGTCCATGTCACTCAACTAGTAGTACCCCTCTTTCCTACTAGGCCTATGGTTGATGTGTATATGTGCATTTTGGGGCATTTGTTGCCCAATAAAGGCCAGCTAGAGTTTCCCTATACTCTGGTCAGTAGGGATGTATGTGATTTGTTTTCTAGAGAGGATGATCATGTCATAGATATTGTATAGTACCCGTACATAGGGATGGATTGGAGAGGATGTCCAAGCATATTATTTACAACATTCAAGCCACCCGATGAGAGATATAATATTATCGTTGTGTTCTGATAAATCTAGTTGCATTTTTTTACGTCTTATTTAATGCACATGTAATTTATTATAACATTTTGTTCCAATTATCTTATTATTATTATCTATTTTTTTGCATATATTGGCACATATATGGAGGAGGTATAGAACCATCCTACAATACATAGACCCTACATGCCACACATGTCGGATCGGAGATTCCAGATAGATATGGTGTATCACCTATGTGGTGTCATGATTAATTACATAGTGGTATTTGCATTGATTAGAGACATATTGCAAGTACCATATCTCTCTATGATATGGAGGAATATACCTCATAACATGACGTTGTTGATGCATCATATTATCATTGTTGACAACCTTTTCGAGAGGTTGATGGGTCCTGATCATGATCCTTCTCCTTCTTGCTCATCATAAGACCCATCCACATCCTCTACTCCACCACATGGTCCTCCTCCTCCCCCTACACATGTGTATATCCATTCACATCTGATCCTCCTCCTCCTCCTCCACTAGTGTCACCATCCAACGATCATTTTCCTTCTCCTCCACATGTGTCATCATCCATCGATCCTCCTCCTCCTCTTCCTTCACATGTGTCACAATATTTTGATGCTTTGGACACTATGTTCACATCGGGTACTGCTGCACAAGTTCATGATCTTGATAGAGAGACATTTGATAGTGTAATTATGTCAACATTTATTTATGACATTAGTGTTGATAGACCTTTTACCTCTAGTACCAAAGACATTGATGCCTATGTCTCTGGTGGTGGACCTCTAGTAGTGGTACTGATTGACATGTATAGTGATTGTTTTATATTTGATATGAGATGTATATATGACATGTTTATTTCAAATTTTGTTGAGATGTGTGTTTGACATGTATATCACTCATTTATACTATGTTTTTCATATAATGTTGTGGTTGTTGTTGTTTGATTTATAAAATGTATTATAAGTATACTAATGATTAACATTGTTAGTGATTTCTTTGTTTTTAAGTTAAATTTGAGATGTATCACTCATTTAAATTTGCAGTTGCCATGTATAATGTTTAACTTTACTTTTATGAAATTGTTTAATTTGGATTGTGATTGTAAAAACTTATAACCATTAATGCCATATAATGTTTAATTTGTCTTCAAGGTGAATTATTTGATGTTCAACAAGATACAATATGTTGATTAAACATGTTTAGAAACAAAAATATGTAATATGATGAGTGAAATGATTGTGATTTGAATAATTATGTCATTTTCATATATTATAATAATAACATTATAATATAATTATTCACTAATAATAATGATAATGATGTAATAATAATGTTATTTTTTTAATTTGTATTATTCAAAGATTACAAGACAATGTTATAATAATAATAATAATGATGATGATGATGATGATGATGATAATCTATTTTTAAGGTCACAACCAAGCCACACCAAATTGGTGTATGAGACCCCCTTGTTTGTGGGACAAGGGACCCCCCTCCGCCCAACGATTTGACTGGTAAAGTCTACGGAGGTATACATACCCTATCCCCCGCTAGATTTGAACTTGTGATCTCTTAAGAGGAAACACATGTTCTTAACCATTAGGCCCACTCAGGCTGTATACTAAAAATATAATAATATAATTGTTTACTAAAATCACAATTATTATATTTTATTAATATTTATATTTTCCAAATATTTTATTAATTTATTTTATCCAACTATTATAATATATGAAATTTATTCAATTAAATTTAAAATACTAAATATAAAGAATAATAATACATTTTAATGATCTATACATTTTCGATGAAATGATTTCACAATTTTTTACTCTAATACTAACTTTATGAATATTTTATTAAAAAGACTATCACCAAACATTTTATAATTAGGATTTTAAGAATTAGTAAAATTAACAAAGTTTTCTATACTCCTAGATAAGTATGGATCGTTAAAAAATGCTTGAATTCTGACTAGGCTCTAGAAAAAGACTCTTTTAGAATTTCCATGTCCTTCCTATATTGACACTTATTTCAAGGAGAATGTAAAAGTAATGATTAATATAAGTGTGTATAATTATAAAACTAAAGGATGGAGTGGAATAGATGAAAGCCATGATAGTTGCACTAGTTATGGTTGGGAATGCCATCAAAGTTGGTAATGCCAATACCACAAGTGTGATTCTAGAACTCATAGATGTTGCACGAAGTTATTTTGTTGGAATTATCCTTAGAATTCTCATCAAAGTAAGTATATATTTATTTGAATTTTGATTTGTTCAAACAAGAAAAATTTGAGGTTTGATTTTTTAATATATTTATTTTTTTGTTAAATAAAATACAATTTAAAATAAATCTTTACTACTGTATGTCACCAATTCTATGATATCTCAATTAATGCTTAGTAGTTCAAAGGTTAACATAAACATACGTTAATACAATACAACATAAATTTGATATAATAAACAATAAATATGACAATGAAAATATATCAAAACCACATCTTATGCTTCTACTGTTTAATGTATTTTCAATATGGTGGTTGTAAATTGTTGTTAAATTTTCATATCCAACATAATTATAAAATAAAGAAAAAAAAAAACATAATTGGCCATTATAGATACCCATCATAAAATGACGCATCCACAATATAAATGTGAAACAAAGCATTTACAAATCAGTCTTCGTTGTCATCATTGATTATCTTCCTCGCTTGGCAATGTGACATTTTTGTTCTCAAAAATACAATTAGATCTCGGATCATATCTCAATACGAACCACCAATCCCCATCCAACACATATGGGTAATAAAACACTCGGTTTCAGTGTTTTGGGAAAACATAAGATTCCTTAGTCTCAACACACATTTTTTTAGAGTTAATACATATTAGCCCACTATCACAGTCTTCCTTTATATTTCTCTGATTGAAGGTATCCCACCACTTGCAACAAAAAATAACTCATTGAAATGATGATAAGTCCACTTGCATGATATCTTGTATCTTTCCAATGTAACCTAACTTCCCCTCTATTAAGTTTTGATCATGATGGCTAGCATGACTAGATTGGTTGAACTCAACCTCCAGTCCACAATCTTGTGTGATGTGTCCATCATCAACATACTTAGTGTGAAAATGATGTCCATATGATCACATAAATGGGAACAAATGCACCTGTAAAAAAGAGAACAAAGGGCGGTGTTATATGTCTAATAACATAAGAATTAATAAAAACATAACACATGTTATAATTCAAATGTGCAATATTATAAATTGAATGTGGTACTCAGGGAGGTTATTACATAGTTGTTGCACTTGATCCCTATTTTTAGTGAATCCAGATCTTCTCCACGTGGGTTACGATTGGACAACGCATATTTTTCTTGTATATGGTCAGCCACCCAAATGTTGGGACATATTTTGGCATATTTTATTTTAAATGATCAGGATAAGGTATGCTTCTATCATTCAACAATTTGAATGCTTCCTTGTCATTGTCTCATTTCCTTCTTTTCTCTTCATACAATGTGACACATGGTTGTGTTTCCTCTACGTTGTAAAGAATGAATTTATTGATGGAATCAATTTCTAAATTAGTTGATGTATACAAAAATTCAAAATGAATAGCATCAGATCAAATATATATTATCAACTTAATGAACAAATTTATTGATGGAATCAAATTTTAAATTCCCTAATGTATACAAGAATTCAAAACGAATAACATGGGATCAAATATATATTATCAACTTCAATGTAAACAATTTCTTTGTACTAAATTGAAAAAATATAAGTGACTTATTGTTTATCAGGAACCTTTTTTCCCTTTGTTTGGAGTATCTCCCCTTCCCTTTTTTCCTCATCTTGATGGTCATCCCAAATGACCTCCCCTGATGTGTCATCAATTTTCTCGATGTCCTCATGGGAATAATAGAATGACTCATATACTATGTACCCATCTGCCACATAGCCCTCTGGTTTTCCCCGTTGTTGAACAAACCCCTTCAATTTTGTCATGTACCTCTCTAATAATAACATCCAACAACATGAGATAACCCTAGCTAATTCAACCTCATCAGGTAGGTGAATTATAAGATGGACTTGCAAGTCCATAAAAATCGTGGGCGGTTCCTTCTCAAACATACAAACAATCTCAGCTATCTCTTGACACCACTGTTGAATGATAGCCATATGAATCTCCTTTGATGTGATCCAATGTAAAAATGTAGATAATTTTGATATGACACGTCATAGGTTTTGGGGGAAGTCATGGTTCACACAATCACACATGAGCAAATGATAATGACACTACAAAATAGACACATGCATCATTAATTTCCATAAAATTGTGAGTGAATAGAATATTTTTATCGACAGTATAGAAGAATAATCATGTATTCAACATACATACCCTTAGAAGGTTCATATGGCCATGTGATTTCAACCCCAACATATTCCTTTCTACAGAAGCAATACCATAGAGTCGACCCATATAAAGAAGGTTCCTTCACACCCAATATAACATCCTTCACCATAGAAATATCATTTTTCTACAAAATCCATGGGACGTCACCTTTAAAATATCAACAGGGACCAACCTATCCTCTAATTTCTTTTATTGGCCAATGTCTCTTTTTAGTATTTGAAGAAATAATATCTCTCCTAAGAGCCAATATGTCACTTTTGTTCTATGATATGTGGCTCCATAAATAAGATGAAACATTTTTTAATATATGCATGGGATCTAGTAACTGGCCAATTTCAAGATGCTCCCAATATGGAAGCTACTACATCCCCAGCCACCCACAAGTCGGAGCATGCTACCTACAAGCCCGCCCTTGGACCTCTTTCTCTTACCGATACCTTTTTAAAATTTCAGGATGCATAAAAGAAAAGACTTTAACAACATGCACACCAGTAGTGCATGCATAGTCTAAAGATTCAATTAAACGATAATTAAATATACACAGCAGAATACATTCATACACGGATAATAATATCACAAAAAAGATAACTTATATTTATAAAAGGAAACACCAAGTGACTGCAGACCAAGGATGTTCCACCCAACCGTAGACACCACTGCTCCAAATCTCAACGGCAGTGTCACCCCCGAGCCATGGCTATGAATCCACAAGGACGGTTCCAAAGTGTACTTGGGTTCCCAAACCAATCAACTCTCAAGATCTCACAGGTTTCCCATCACCCACAACAACCCAAGTACCCATATCTCTTCTACCCAACATGTACCGCCCAAGAGAATGGACCTCCACCCTTCTCTGCCACGCAGTCCGTCAGGTAGTCCTTCTCCTTTTTCCAGGGCCTCAAACACAGCTAGAACAAAATATCAATGTTGGAAGTCTCAGGACTCGTAGTTGTGAGAAAAACAGGGCATAGGCCAATGCATCTCAGACATGCAGGCCCCAAGTCATAGTTGGATTGCACCAACGACCATTACAGCCATCTATCCCATTGATAATTCTTAGCAATTCGGTTCCCTTTTCCAAGTCAGGACGCAGGTGAGGATGGATCAATGAATGGGTGAGTGAGTGCATGAAAGTGCATGAGGGAAATGAATGAACGTATAGGAAAATCAGTGAACAAGCCATCAGTCGAACCCCCCATCATACCAGAGGCAGGTTTAAGTAACTTCATGGGGAATCAATAACCTCCTGGCCTTCCCCAAGAAGTTCACGTAATCGATCCCCTCCCTTAGGAAAAAAGGGTAATTAACATAGGAATAAACACTTAGCCCCTCAAGCCCCCTCTCTTATGGAATCATAGCCCCCTATAACTCTAGTCCTTGTCCATCTAGTAGCCAACGATGTGATTATTATTAATAATGATCAAAACATTACATTTATTGGGCATACTGGCCATTTAATAATTTTTTGGGCACTCAAGCCTCTCAACATTGTAACAATACATTATTTAAAATGGGGGTTTGAAACCCGAGATGTTACATCCCCTCCTCCTTATCTTGGCACTGTCCTCAGTGTATATACAAAATAGAGATCAAAATCTCAAATTTATTCAAAAAKTTGTTGGTACTCTGTTCTCATGGCATCTTCATGCTCCCAGGTAGCATCTTCAGGACCGTAGCAGGTCCACTGAACTTTTATTGGCTCTATAACTCAATTCCAGAGCATTTTGACCTTTCTGTCTAATACCTGCAGTGGCTGAACCTGAAAGTCTCCCTCCRTCTCTACCTGAATCAGATGCCAATCAATAACATGGTTAGGGTCATGTACATATTTCTTTAGTAAATATACATGAAATACATTATGCACATTCATGGAAGCAGGCAATGCAATCATGTATGCAATTGGCCCTATTCTGTCCAATATTTCAAATGGACCAYAGAATTTGGCTGCCAGCTTTGTACAACTACCCAATTTCAAAGAGATTTTCTTGGGATTCACTTTTAAAAGTGCATGCTCCCCTACTTTAAATTCTCTAKCTATCATGTTCTTTTCTGCATAAACTTTATGTCTATCCTGAGCTACCTTTAAATTCTTCTTGATCTTAACCACCTGGTCTTCCATTTCCCTGAGCAACTCTGACCCAAGTACCACTCTATCTGCTAGGTTATCCCATCTTACTGGAGTATCGCATTTCCTACCATACAAGGCTTCAAATGGGCTCATTCTCAATGAATCTTGATACCCATTATTATATGCAAACTCAACCAAGTGTAAGTAATCTTCCCACTGAGATGGCTTATCCATCACATACATTCTCAGCGTGTTTTCAATTATTCGATTGACCCTCTCTGTTTTCCCATCTGTCTGGGGATGATATGTTGTGCTAAAGTTTATATTTGTGCCAAATCCTTTAAACAATGCCCTCCAGAAATTGGAGGTAAACTTTGTATCTTTGTCCAAGACAATTGTCCTAGGTATCCCATGCAACCTAGCAATTTCCTTCATGAAAACTTCTTCAATATTAGTTGTTGTATGTGTTGTCTTCACAGACACAAAATGAGCATCCTTTGTTAATGTGTCAACCACCACCATGATTGAATCATTTTTCTTATTTGTTTTGGGTAATCCTGTGATGAAATCCATGCTGATCACTTCCCATTTCTTCTCTGGTATTGGCAATTGTTGCAGCAAACCCGTTGGGTTCCTATGCTCATACTTCACCTTCTGACATTCCATACATCAAGCGATGTAATCAGCAACATCCTTCTTCATTCCTGGCCAAAAGAACTGGCTTCTTACTGCTGTAATCATTTTCTGGTAACCGAGATATCTAGCATAAGGGACATCATGGATTTCCTTTAGAACCAAATTCCTCAGTTTTCCAGAACTAGGAACATAGATTCTATTTTTATGCATGAGTAATCCGTCTTCCTTTATCTCATACTCCTTTATTTTCTATTGTACATTTCCTTGCTGTAAGTTTTCCTTTACCTGTAGGTAATGCTAGTATGTAACAAGACCATCTAAAATTATGCTCTTCAAGTATGATTTATGCATACTGACAGCAGTAGCATGCATGGTATGCACTCTTCTACTAAGTACATCAACAAATTTATTCTCCTTGCCCTTGACATGCTTGATATCGAAGTCATATTCACTTAAAAATTCCAGCCATCTTGTTTTCCTGGAATTCAATGTTGGTTGTTCAAAAATATACTTTAGGCCAATGTGGCCTGTCCTTAATTTGAATTTTTTCCCCATGAGATAATGCTTCCACATCCTCAAGGCATGAACAATGGCAGTAAGTTCCAAGTCATGCGTGGCATAGTTCCTCTCATGTTCCTTAAGATTTCTGGACTCATATCCAATGACATGTCCATTTTTCATGAGGACTACCCCAAGTCCTTCCTTACACGCGTCTGTACATACCACAAAACTTTCCTTTGGGTCAGTAATATTTAACACAGGTGCACTAGTAAGTAATTCCTTCAACATATAAATATTTGTTCACACTTGAGTGTCCATTCAAATTTAGTTCCCTTCTTTTTCAAAGAAGTGATGGGATGAGAAATCTTAGAGAACCCTACTATGAACCTTTTGTAGTAGCCAGCTAATCCCATAAAAGATCTGATGTCTGACACATTTTTGGGTGTTGTCCATCCTCTAATGGATTCAATCATCTCTGGATCTACTGCTATGCCCTGCTCTGAAATAATGTGTCCCAAGTAATGGATCTTATTTTGATAAAAAGAACACTTACTCAACTTGTCATACAACTGATGTTCTCTCAGTACTTGCAATACCAGTCTTAAGTGATGTTCATGCTCCTCTTCAGACTTAGAATAGATAAGTATGTCATCCAGGAATACTATGACAAAATTATCCAAATATTTTTTGAATATGCCATTCATTAAGCACATGAATACATCTGGTGCATTGGTCAGTCCAAATGGCACCACTACAAATTCATAATGCCCATACCTGGTCCTAAAGGTTGTCTTATGAATGTCTTCTTACTTGATTCTTACCTGATGGTATCATGCCCTCAGGTCAATCTTTGAGAATATCTTTTCTCCTCTTAGCTGATCAAAGAGGTCATCAATTCGGGGTAGAGGATACTTGTTCTTTATGGTGTACTTGTTCAACTGTCGGAATTCAATACACAGCCTCAAGGTTCCATCCTTCTTTTTGAAAAAAAGTACTAGTGCTCCCCAAGGTGAAACACTTGGACGTATGTACCCTTTCTTCAACAATTCCTCCAACTAAATTTGTAATTCTTTTAACTCTGGTGTTCTCATTCTGTAAAGTGTTTTTGACACCAGGGAAGCCTCTGGCACTAAATCAACTGAGAAATATATCTCCCTTCTTGGTGTCAATTAGGGTATTTCTTGGAATACATATTCTAATTTCTTTAGTACCGAGAAATATTTGAGGCTTGGCCCTTTTGTATTATCTGGCTCTTCCAGATGAGCTATATACAATTGACATCCTTTCCTAAAACATCTTTTTAGTTGTAAGGTTGAAATCTCCCTTATAGAGATGGGTCTTGGAACTCCTTTCACAGTGCTCTGTTTTCCATTTCCATTGAGACATGTAAATGTCTTGTTATGACAATCTAGGACAGCATGATGCTTGTCCAACCAATCCATTCCAATCAGAATATCATAAGACCCCAATGGTATGATATTTAGATCAATTCTAGTATTTGCGCCATTAAGACTTATGGTAGACCATATCATGGATTATTCTTTTGGTTCTAGTGGCTAACTGAACCAAATATGCTTTTCCAAGTTTACTTTTCTCCAAATGTAATCTATCCACTATCTTAGGATCAATGTAGCAATGACTTGCTCCTGAATCAGTCAAAATAGCAACATGGTGATTTATGATCTTACCTTCCACCTCGATCATATTGGACTGGTACTCTACTTGTCGATCATTTAAAGATGCATAGATTCTTCCCATATCTTTGACTATTCTAGATTCTTGGATGTTCTTCATAGCTTTCACTCTATCCTTTCCCCTTTTTCCCAAGGAATTTTCCTTCTTGAAATCTCCCTTGACATACTAATATTGATGATTTATATTAGGCTCATTCCTATTGAAGGAAGGTTTGAATCATTTCCTCGTTTGATCAGACTTCACATTTTTCTTGTCCTTCCAAGATTTCTACAGAGATTCTCTTCCCAAGCCTTGCTCATACAGGTATTTGGCCTTCATGATGGCCTCCGTCAAGGTCTTGGGTTCATCATACTTGATCTTTTCCTTATAAAAGTCTGGCAGACCACTTAGAAATATCTGTATTTTCACTTTCTCATCGCCAATGAACCTGACATACTTTAACAATCCCAAGAATTCCTCCTTGTATTCTGCCATAGTCATGCTTCCCAACTTGAGTTCAAATAACTCATGCATTTTCTTGTCATATAAATTCTCTGAGAGGTACTCCTTCTGGAAGTACGTATTGAACTGCTTCCAAGTGATCCTACTTTCATTAGCATGTTCCACTTGCTTCAGTTGGTCCCACCACATTGCAGCTTTCCCATGTAAATGGTAGGTGGAAATCCTAGCCTTCAGGTTGGACGAATAGTTATGCAACTGAAAATATCTCTTGAGCCCAAGCAACCATGCTTCGACATCATCTTCCCTTTCTCTTTCACCCTCAAAGGAAGGTGGATTGTGCTTCCTCATATCTCCTTGCAAACTATCTACCTCTTGTTTCCTTCTTTGGTGTCTGACAGGAGACACCTTTGGACTACTTACAAGATCATCTGATGCATAAAAATTTATTTCTGAGTAAGGAGGTGAGTGGTGTCCATGATCTCTACTAGAACTTCTGGAATAACCAACTCTTCCATGATCATCCCTTCTTTCATGGAACTTGTCTTCTTCCTCTTGTCTTGAGTTTGATCCCTTCTTCATTTGTCTCTGCAACTGATTTAAGCTCTACAACACTCGAGCATTTATCTGAATTTTCTCTCTCATCAATATCTCGTTGTCTGCTTTATAGCTCTTCACTTCCATCTTCAGTCTTCTTACCGTTTCTATTAACGTTTCATGCTCTCCTTTGCCCTTGCATCCATTGGACTTTGTCTCTGCATTACCAACTCTGGTATTCTAGCCTTCGGCCTCCTTATCATGACTGGAGGCTCCCTCGCCTTCTTCCATTTCCTCAATACGTATCCTAATTTGAGTTGTTTAAACCCCTTAATTCTACAAAATGTGCAAGCGACCATTTTTTTATAATTATGCATACGATAAACAAAATTTCCAAACCATGCTACATGTCTCTTTCTTCTTTTTTTGTTCATGGAGATCATATCCCCATTCTTCGAAAATAACAGTATCATGTTATCCTTAGCTGACACAAAATTTCATCCTGCGCGGGCACTTCCTTCAAACAACCTTCCCAGGTGACCACGACTAGAAACCGCGACTAAATCCTTACCACTTTTTTGTCTCGAAGACCCCCAATTTGGCCCTTATCCCTCCTTCCCTCAGCTCTCAATATGCATATGACCGCAGCCATGACCCTGCGCTTAGCTGAAAAAGCATTTGTCCAGAGCTTCAGGACTTTGGAACTTTCAGCCAGGACTGGATCAATGGTCCTCTTCCTCTTTCATGATCAACGGTCAAGATCCACTTTGGGACTACGTGCTTTGGGAGTCTCAACTTTCCTCGCTTGCCTCCTCCCAGAATGATTTTACCTGAAGTTCATGATCTGTCAATGGGTGTCCTCCCACAAATCAACGATTGTGAATCGCTTTGGCTCTTCGGGCTTCGGAAGTTTCAAAACTTTCCTTCTGCACTTCCTCCTAGAGTGATTTCACTCGAAGTCAACGATCCTTTGACATGTGTCTTCTGGAATCAACGGTCGATATGTAATTCAACCTTCAGGCCTTCGGGAGTTTTCGACCCAACACAACCTGTCACATCTTTCCCCACTGGAGTTCCCAGTCTCTGGACTGCACAATCTGTCTCCACGTGGTGAAATATGGGAAGCAGACACGTGGCCCAATCGGGCGGGTGACACATGTCACGTTCTAACTGACATTTTAATACTCCATATGCTCAAAACTTACTGATGCGTGGAACACATCTCATGTGTCCATGTCATCCCAGGTGACGTCCGCAAGCCACATCACTTCGAGAATTCTAGGATCCACATCACCTCTAGGTGATGTCATCGTGCCCCATCACTTCGGCTCTTCGAGCTTCGAGACTTTAGGAGTTTTCATACTAGCACACTTCCAATTATCCCGAACTCTAAATTCCCAAACTGGCCAATCTATCACCATGTGTCCTCTTGGATTAGATGACTAAGATTCGCTTCGAGTCTTCACTCGGAGTCCACGGATTTGCACCATGTGTCCTCCTTAATCTAATGGTTGAGTCTCACTTCAGGTCTTTGGAATTCGGAAATATCAAATTTCAAAACTTAGCTAGCCCCACTGGCTTTTATCTGAAGCCCTGGATCTGGTGACGTGTGGCTCTCAACATATCAATGGTTGAGATCCTTTCAGATCTTCAGGTTTCAGAAATCTCAAACTTCAAACCTCCTCAAAGTACATGGGATTATGCTGCATGTCCCCTTGAATCGGGCAGTTGAGGCTTACTTCGAGACTTCACCCAAAATCCACATATTTATGCCACGTCTCTTCTGGATCAAACGGCCCAAATTCACCTCGAACGATCTGACGCTTGATATTTACTTCGGCTCTCCGAATCTCTAGGCTTTAGGAGTTTCAAATCTCAACTGAAAACCTCTCGAACATATCTCTCTGGAGTTACTAATATGTTGACACGTACCTCTTGGTGATCGACAGTCATGATCTACTTCAGCTATACGGAGTTTCGATGTTCAAGAACTAGCAAGTCGCATCACTGCATGCCTTTCAATTTGTTGGGGCATGCATCGATGATTTGGAGTAACCCTCTTTTTGCCCCACAATTATCCTGATGTTGACATGTAACCCCTTGGTGAAACCATGGTTTGGATTTCAGGACCACCTTGGTAAATTATCTCCCATGCAACTTGGTTCCCCGCAATGCCTCTTGTTCATTGATCTCACTCTCCAATGGGAGCTGACAATTTTTTCCTTATACCTTGCTTCCTTTTCATTGAACGACCCTTGTTCACCTATCCTTTGATCCAATGATCCCAGATCTCTCACGATCCTATAGTGGCAATCGCTCCCGAATTCGAAGAGGGACGGTCACAATCCTTAGAACCCCTTACAACGGGTCTCTGGCATTCTATCTCCAGCGTAGATTCTGCAATGCCATTCCTCCTGAGATTTTCAACTTCACAGTCAGAATTCGATCTCGACCCCAAGACTCTAACCAACAGATCCAACCCATACCAACCCGATGTTTCAACCAAAATCTTTGATGCCAATCTATAACATCTCCAGCCACCCACAGGTCGGGGCATGCTACCTACAAGCCCTCCCTTGGACTTGTTTCTCTTATCGATACCTTTTTAAAATTTCAGGATGCATAAAAGAAAATACTTTAACGACATGCACAATAGTAGTCAGCAAGCATGCATAGTCTAAAGATTCAATTAAACGATAATTAAATATACACAGCGGAACACATCCATACACAGATAATAATATCACAACAGAGAGCACTTATCTTTATAAAAGGAGACACTAACTGGTTGCAGACCAAGGACGTTCCACCCAACTATAAACACCACTGCTCCAAATATCAACAGCAGTGTCACCCCCGATCCAGGGCTATGAATCCACAAGGAAGGTTCCATAGTGTACTTGGGTTCCCAAACCAGTCAACTCTCAATCTCTCACAGGTTTCCCAGCACCCACAACAATCCAAGTACCCAGCTCTCTTCTACCCAGCATGTACCACCCAAGAGAATGGACCTCCACCCTTCTCTACCACGCAGTCCCTCATGCAGTCCTTCTCCTTTTTCCAGGGCCTCCAGCACAGCTGGACCAAAATCTCAATGTTGGAACTCTCAGGACTCACAGTTGTGAGAAAACTAGGGCATGGGCCAATGCATCTCAGACATGCAGGCCCCAGTTCATGGTTGGATTACACCAGTGACCATTACAACCAACTATCTTGTGGCTAATTCTCGGTAATTCGGTTCCCTTTTCCAAGTCAGGACACAGGTGAGGATGGATCAATGAATGGGTGAGTGAGTGCATGAAAGTGCGTGAGGGAAATGAATGAATGTACAAGAAAATCGTTGAACAAGCCATCAGTCGAACCCCTGCATCAGAACAGAGGTTGTTTTAAGTAACTTCGTGGGGAATCAAGAACCTCTTGGCCTTCCCCAAGAAGCTCACGTAATCGATCCCTTCCCTTAGGCAAAAAGGGTAATTAACATAGGAATAAACACTTATCCCCTCAAGACCCCTCTCTTGTGGAATCATAGCCCCCTATAACTCTAGTCCTTGTTTGTCTAGCAGCCAACGATGTGTTTATTATTAATAATGATCAAAACATTACATTTCTTGGGCATACTAGCCCTTTAATAATTGTTTGGGCACTCAAGCCTCTCAACATTGTAACAATACATTATTTAAAATGGGGGTTCGAAACTCGGGGTGTTTCAGAATCCCATAAAATACAGATTTATTTTTCATCCCAATGGGAATTTTCTCAACATACGTGTCAAAAAATTCAGGATCATCGAGCATAGGTTCCCCATTTGAATCAAATAATTCTACCATTTCCTTCTCATTCTCTATGTCACATGCCCTAACCCAATTTTTCGGTGTCATTATTTTAGGTCTTTAGGATCTCTCTGGTTTACCATTGAAATCATATGCAACTCTTCTAAGAGACAACATAAGATGTTCATTCTTCACAGGAAACCATGGGGGGGTATTGTTATTGATCACTACCACTGGCCAAACATAATAATTGGTGTTTTGGAGGGAATACGTGTTAACTCCATCCATAGTTATGCTCAATCATAGGCTCTATACTCCATCCTTGAATTTATTGGGCCATGTATTCTCTATATGTGTCATGGTTATTGAATATGTTTGGATTCACATAACTCCTAGCTCACTTAGATGTGAGGTATGCCACTCATGCAACATGGATAAGTGTTTGCAATGAAAGAGCCTTTGAATCCTTAGAATTATAGGCATGTGCCTCAATATCTTATGAGGAGGATCATGTTCCTTACATTTATTTATTTATTTATGGTACATGTCATGCCCACATTATAGACATATCTCTTTGTCCACATATTCATTTATGTATAGAATACAATCATTCATACATGTGTGGTACGATATGTACTCAACACCCAACATTTTCAGCATTTTCTTTGCCTCTACACAGTTATCGGTTTAATGGCCCAAAAATATAACAAAGATAAATATATAAATTACCCAATTAAATAACCATTGATTTGAAACAAAGGAAACCCTAATGAAATTTAATCAACTCACAGAAGAGGTGAGGAAATTACCTGGAACCAACATACATGTAATCTAGTGACTTCATAAATGTACGCACACTTGATCTTCAAAATGACCAATTGCAACAGTAAGTGGGGGAGAACACTCCACCCAACCAACCCCCCAATCATAAAGACTAAGAGTCTCTAAACCCTCAATCTACTACTATGCCAACTCTTCCTTCCTTGTCCTCAAACTTCCCAAGAAAAAATGAGATGATCCTTTCCTCTTCCTTCTTTGTTCCTATATAGATTCCATCTGTGGTAAAGAACCAAATCCCTAAGATCCTCTATTTAATTCTTTATTATATTCTATGGTTTCTTCATAATTATCGTTACTTATTTTACCATTCTCTTTAATTACCCAAATATCCATTATGACCCCCTTTTAGGATAATTATTATATTCTTCTTTATTATTTATTCATATAAGTACTTATTATGACCGTTTTAGGATAATTATTATATTACTTTTATTATTATTTATTTAATAATAATATGGGGCATGACATACACCCCTCCTTCAAGGAACTTTGTCCCAAAGTTAGTTTTGATTATGTTACTTATAGGTTTTTAATTAGATCACCATATCTTCCATGACACCCTATGTTGGATCATGTACCTTCCATAACACCCTCTGGTGGACTAGCATAAATCCAGCCAAGTGACTACAACAATTATTGAAAGTCCAAATCACAACACCGAGGAAGCGAGAGAACTCTCTAGTTGTCCTTCTCGACTTTCAAAACTAGGATTAAAGCCTACCATTCTATCCATATCCCCAAGGCTTGAGAACTCATATTCCCAAGCAAGAATCTGGATCGATACTCACTTACACCAAGAATTTCAAAAGGATATAATAAACACCCTCCACAACTTCTAGGTAGAGTCCCAAGCATTGAAGTCCAATCCCACAACATCGATGGCGAGCAACACTCTATCCATTCTTCGGGAATTTAGCCTCACAACTCCAATACAAGGAATAATATCTACTGGCATAAGTAGTATATTGAGTTGTCCCCATCCCATAACAAGTTACTTATAGAATTCTCCTTCGTTGTTATGGGCTCCCACGAGATCATCAAATAAACCAACCTTCTTGGCCCACTAGTAGATAACCTGGCAATCACCACCTCACAACATGCAATCATTGCATTAGTCATAATATCAATATCTCAATGAAATTATTTGCATGCTAACTCTCACATGTCATCATGAGAATACCATGGTATTTTCATCTCCACATGCTCATGCGTGTCATCATAAAACATCTCAACACAAATATTTCCATACAATTGCATGATGTCATCATTTCAGGAGATACTATCCTAAACAATATAATACATTTTTATCAAAGCCATAGTCTTTCATCAACGTAATTAAATGGAATCACATAACATCATATGTAAATACCATAGTCTCCTAAAACAACATAACATCATGAACACCTAACGCATACAAAGCAATAAAGTATCTTGGACACTCTTATCATGATTCATCAACAAAATCAAGCCATTGGTTTGCATGAATTGACATTTTATGGAATATTTATAATCACCTTATCAATGTGCTAAAGTTTTCATATATTTTCATGGTTGACTTTCACATTAACCCCAATCATCTAGAGCCACAATATCTAGTCATTGGTATACAAGATTCTTGCTCTTCAAGATAGGTGTTTGCACATCAATCTCTAAGACTTCAACTCCTTAATTCATTCGTTGACCCCACCCTCACATGTCAAGTTAAGTCAACGTAATTCTTACCCCTTCTTTAATAGGTGATGCCCTAAGATAAATGTTGACCAATATTGTTGACGTCCTTTTATAAACTTTACTTTCACATCTTGTTATTGCTAAGGTGCATTTTCATGGTTTGTCTTAGATAACTCAATACTACAAACTCTTGCAAGGAAATTAGTGTGTGATTAGTAGATCATTTACCAATTATTGAATTTAGACAAGATATGCTTGGAATCCCCTCAACGATACCTTTCCAACAGGCTATCACATGCCTAAAATGAAGATCGTATGCAAAATTTATGACCTCAGGAAGTTGATGTACTAACTTACCCAAATGGGGCCCACGTGACTTTTGGCGCTTCATATCCTAGGGTTAGGTTTTTGGATGTCTAGGGTTTTTGGAATTCTTGTTTATTGTAAAAAGGCCTTCAGAGCCTCATTGTAGGGATATTATTACGAACGAGTGCATTCGTCACATCTCTTCTCATATATAAGCCGCCACCATTCCAGCAAGCTTGTTTCCACTGCATTTTACAGTTTCAACTTATTTCCTTATTGAATAGAAAACTAGTTTTATTGTATCTCTGTTATTTTGAGTTAAGCACCTGTTAATAATTCATAGTCATATTTTTATGCTCATAAAATCTGGATCATTAATATAGAGAGACTTGACAATTGGGTCAGATAGATGGAAGTTTATTGCAGTGTGCAACAGATCAAGGATGAGGCCACACAAATTAAGTTGGCATCATTGAGACTTGCAGGCACAGCACTCATCTGGTGGAAAATAAAGTTGCAAAATTGTACGTAACAAGTGGGTAATGTATTTCCATCATGGAAAAGTTTCGTTTCTGCACTTAGGAAGCAATTCTATCCTTCGGGTTATAAAGAGAAAGTGTTAATTGAATGGAAAGCTTTAAAACTAAGAAAAGGAAAAATAGTGCAAGAATACACAGATGGCTTTCAAAAAATGGCATTGATGTTAGATATCCCTTTACATACCCAAGAAACTCTTATGAAGTATATAGGATGTTTACCTGCACATATTAGAAACATTGTATTCATGTTTGGACCAACTAATCTTGATGAGGTTTATGTTCAAGTGACATACATTGAATCAGGGAAAACAAGTCTTGGTGTATCAGGGGAATCGTCTTCAAGGAAAGAGGACAAGAGGAAGTGGAATGGAAAAAAGTCAAATGAAGTGACGAGAAAGGAAGAGAATCCTTCTTGAAATCATTTCAATAAAGAGGGGCATGATGAGGACCATTGTTGGAAATTGCATCCTGAGAAGAGACCGAAGTGGTTCAAGGAAAAGAAAGGGAGGCAAACAGTTGCAGCGACAACATGACCAACATAATTGGGATTGGATTTAGGTGATGAATCAAAGGTCTCATTGGTTGGTATGATAGGTAAAATTGGTCAAGGAATTGATTGTAGAAGTAACTTGTTTCATATCAGGGTCATCATGAGGCACAATAAGGTTGATACATTAATCGATAGTGGATCTCAATCTAACCTATTTCAGAGGAATTGGTTAAGCAATTGGGATTAAAAACACAAATGCATCATAAGCCATACACACTTAAATGGATAAGAAACAATCATCAAATGCACATAACCAAGCAGTGCACATTAAAATTTGTTATTTAATCTAAGTATGTGGACGAGGTAACATGTGATGTAGTTCCACTAAGTGAATGTGGAATGGTCTTAGGTAGTCCATACTTGTATGATCGTAAAGCAATCTTCTACAGGACAAAGAATCAATATCACTTGACCAAAGTAGGTCAATATTATGTGGTTCATGCTCATAATGTAAAGGAAACTAAAACTTTTCAAACAATGTAACAATTAAAGAAGGCAGCTCAAGCAAGCAACAAACCTATAATTGTTTCAAATCAAGTAATCGATCTTAAGCAAGAACAAGAAATGATTGTTGAAAGGAAAATCAATCATAGTTTGCTTCAAGATAAGCTCATGTTGTGCAAATATTACAAACATATCAGTTCATTTGCAGACATATTTTTGATGCTATCATTAGTAATGTTGTCTACATGGATGATAGTGGCTTTAGTAAGATGTGATAGGGTTCAAATGGCTAACAATATGTTATCAGTTATCATGATTGTCTTACAGTTGATCTTGATGAGACAGGTGCACAAGACAAAGTTCAAAGACAGGGAACAAGTCGGGTGGCTTATCCCAAGCTTGATGATTGGTCAGTAACCTTTTTGGGATCAAAAGGTCCTTTAGTGGGGAGGTGTGATCCAGAATCGGATCCAGGAGCTTGATGGGGCTCAGAAAGGCCTAAAAATCAAAGTTCTCGGAATTGCTTCAAAATGGACATGTGTGTAGGCCTCGTCGATACGAACCCAACGCAACTTGAACGATCTCAAATGAACTTTGTATGCTCAATTTATGGTTATCTGTTCATTTTTCCAAACAAGGAAAAAAATGTTGACTGTACAGTCCGTACAGTGCCATGTGGTAGTTGAATGTACAGGTCGTACAGTCGTACAGATGACGTGGTAGGAACAATTGGCAAGGTGACTAGGCATACGAATGCTGACGTGGACAGAGAGGTGGACCAATCTAGGTGTGACACATGTCACCACTGTAAGGGTGACACATGGCGCGCATGCACAGGTGACACGTGGCACGTCTATATGGATGATGTGGCACACTCATACAGTGACACATGATAGACAATGACTGGACGAGTATGTTGATAGGTCAGGCGATGTGGCTAACACCTAGGCATATAATTTCTCTAATGAGTTTTTGACACGTAGCAATTTATGTGGAAGAATGGTGGAGTGCCACGTGGCCCAGACATGGGCTACCACATGGAACCCATTCGTTGGTTGTTGTTTTCTTTGCAAAAATTTTGTTCTCCACTGGTTTCAAACTTGAGACCTCGACATGGGCAGATGGTTTGGTAGGGTCGGGCTATCCACCCCACCCGAGGGTGTTCCTTGTAATCTATATGGTTTAAATTTTATTTAAATTCAAACTATGTAATATGCAGAGGCAAAAAGGGGTTGGGGCCTAGCCACAGCCCACGGTTACAGTGCTACCCATATGACCATACACCTGCAGCTTTGTATAACCATATGCCAACTGTGAGGTGTTAGCCCGCGGTCTATACTTGGCACAGAGTTGGGATAGCCCATGGATCTCGACGTATCCCATGTGACCCAGAGGTGGGTGTTAACTGTTAGTGTGGGGGGTTAGACATGGGTCCATCGATAGCGCATGTGACAAGAGATTGTGGGGTTAAGGCCAGTGCACAGCCCCTAGGGAGTTGACACTTGGCCATATAAAACTATATGACCTGTATAAGGGGGGCGTGCCCAGACCAGAGGGGATTAGCCCTTAATTTATGCAGAAGTGGGTTTTATACTTTGGAATATGGATTTTTCCAATGAGTTTTGGAACAGTTTTGGAGATTTTTGGCCCTCTTTGGGGGATATTGGGCCCTCTTTGAGTCCAGATCTTGGGAGGAAGTTGGGATATGGTTACCAACTTCATATCTATATAAACCAGGCCTTCTTGAAGCCATGGGAGGGGATTCAGAGCAGGTTTACGCTGAATATTTGCCAAGCCAAAGTCATTTTTTATGCAGGTAAGTTGTTGAGGAGCACACCTTTGCAAGCCATTTATGTGAGCTCCGATCATCCGATTTGAGTGTCGTTTATTCTGTTGGGTTATAGAGATATGGTAGAACAAGACCAGATCATTTTTGTAACATTTTGGCACTGTTGTGATGTACTTATTGAGCTTTGAACAGAAATAAGAAAAGCCTCACTCACTAAGACAAAGGCCCATAGACGTAGGCGAGATTGTCGAACTCCGTTATCACATTGGTTTTATGGTTTGTTGTTGTTTTATGCTTCATTTCAGTTATGTACATGTTTATATGGTTTTCACATTTCTTCTATACTTCTTCCTCTTTCTTTAAGCTTCCTATATTGGTTAATCAACACATTCTTAATAACTCAACCATAGTCGTGTAAAAGATATTTTCGGATCAAGGTGGATAGGAAACAAATAATTTGTGTACATGATTCTAGGATATTTTGTAAAATAACTAAATAATCCATTGCCCAAATGCTCCAAATTCCATACCATGTTGTACATAAAACCTTGGATGATGATGAGCTTGACTCTAAGTACCAAGCATTATCACAATACGAAAGAGAGAAGTTGTTGAGTAATCTATTAGCCCTATATTCCCCATTACCAATTGGTCCACCTCCTTTCAAATCCACCATCTTCCTTGAATTAACCAGGTAGGTTGTTGCCATGATTTATCAGATTTTATGCTATGATTATGACAAATCAGTGGATGAGGCCATTTTAGGGATTCTTTCTATCTTATGTCCACTAGAGTCAATCACCATCACAAAATTTGATTATTGTCAGTTCCTATAGGAAGTTATAAACTTCCAATAGTCAGATTTCCACATCACTAAGTCTTTTGGGTACGAGGCCTACTTAGTGCACCTCATATAATTCAATAATTCTTCCTTTATTGATAGCTTTTGGATTAAGAAAAAAGGATGATTCAAGTGAAACCAAGCCATTAATTGAGTGGACTGAGGAGGTCAGGAAACAAGACTATAATAAAGGTTTCGTCCTTTATGTAAACAATTTCATGAGTGCATTCCACATTCTTCTCCATGGAACTCATATACCATATTAGGAGATTGGTACCTAACTGAGAATCACACTATCATTAAAGTATATGGTTTTGAACATGAGACATACAAGCTACTAATTTTCCTAACTCCAAGAATATTTGCTTTGGATGTCAGAAAAAGGCTTATTTCAAATCAATTTCATTTTTCCCATTTTAAGTAGGCCATCACTTTCAGGCTACCTGAAGAGGTTATCCCTTTCTGGTCAAGCTTACAACTGCTCTAGCTGTTACAAAAGAAATGCTACAGCGAATGGATTTTGAAAAGGAATAAAATGGGTGTACGACCCACATGGTGTGATTGCAATGAGAAGGCTCGTGTACAAGCATCTGTCAAATCCTGTAGTGGAAATAATTTCTAACCTAGATTCATGGGAAGATGTTAAGCAGATTCTAGAGGTAGAATCCCAAAATCAAATTACCACTGAGTCAATGGACTAATCCAATGTAATTCAAACTCCTTGGAAACAATACTTACAACTTGGAAAGAGGACATTTTCATACATGCATTCTGAAATGGATATTTATGATTAGTTGAGTGAGAAGTTAAGAAAAATACTAAAGGTGATGAATAATTAGACTTAGAGTGGTTCTTAGCTGAGTTTACAAGAGAAGGGAAAGGTATATTACAAATCATATAAAGCTCAAGTGAAGCTAGTTCGGCCTCAAAGGGGTTTGCTATCACCATTGATCATATCAGTGCAACTCTATTATCAACATCAAAAGTTTCACAAACATATACAATTGAAGGAATCTCTGATAAGAATCCCTCACTCTTTTCACATTATTTGGATATAAAGAGATCGAGTTGGACTTAAGTAGAGGGCTTATCAAAATCATGGATGATTTGAGTTTGAAGGAGATCAAGTTGGACACTGTGACAAACCAACTCAAACCAAAATATTCCAAAGTAGTAGAACTAGAAGATCGGGTGAAGAGAAGACAGATGTGTTTAGAACAAATCAATGTTGCTAAAGAGGAAGATCAAAAAGAAGCAGATAGAATGAAGGAAAGGGTGACATGGAGACCAGCCATGAAAGGGGCTAAGAAATATTTCAGATGATATAGATAAAATGATTTTTAATAATTGGTTTTAGTTTACCCTGGTGTAGGATGAGCTTGATTTAATCATCGTAGTCTTGAAATGCATACAAGGAACAACAAATGAGTTGGAGAAAAAACCTGATTTGGTAGTTGATATAATAAATTTCTTGAACATTAGAATTAAAAAGGAGTTAAAGGATTTGCAATTCAATGATAGAACTATAATTGTAATGGATGTTAACAGAGTCATTACAAAAAGGATATTGCTGCAAAATGTGGAAACTAAGTGCCATGAGGTTATGAGGGAAATATCTACTTTTAACAAGATTTTTAGTGATGTCATCAAGCATGGACTACCATCATTCTGGAATGAAAATGGTGATTTGTATTCAATGAAAAATTATCAGAAGGTATTAGAAGATAGGAGGAATAGTGACAGCAAGTTTGAAAATCTTGATTGCAGTTTGAAGGGGCAAGATGTAGTAGAATTGTTGGCAGGGGATTTGAGTTGTTGCACAATCTGAAAATGATTTTTGGGAAATTAACTCCTCCAGATTATGAGAAATACACTAATTTAGATGAGGCAACAAGAAACTTGAATGATCATAAGTATCCTATGGGAAAATATTGGAAAATATTGTGTCAATTTGCTAAATTACCATTGGAAATACAAGGTGAATCGAGTGGCACTCGCCCACCTCCCTAAGGGAATATTTTACTGAGGAAATTTTCATGTACATTAATTTTAACCTAAGTGATATTATGATATAGTTGAATGTATTAAGCATGAAGTTGTCCTAAGTGTTTTATGAAGTTGTAATAGGAATATCTTGTATGTTTTATTGTATTATTCTTATGAATCCATCCATCCATCCCCTTTAAATTGCAGATGTCTGATACATATGGGAATTGCAAGTGTGTTAATGTTGATTAAGCTTGGTTGTCATTGATTTCAACCCTTGAAGAAATTCTAGTAGCAAATTCCGGTAGCACAAAGGTTTGGGTAATGGACCCAAGGTTGTTTCATGTATAATGGTATGAGTTTTAATATATTTGAAGGTAATATTATTCTATATGGATAGTACATGTCGTTCAATTTCTGGTGGTAAATGGAATGTCACATAAATCCTCACGGTTTGAGAGTTATGGCATTACGAAGTTGGAGGACCCTCATATGTTGGATTGAAGCCCCAAAAGGTCAAAGAAGTCAAAGAGATTGCAAAGAAGAAATTATTATTTAAATGATAAATTAAAGTGACAAAGTCAAGAAGGATTATTTAAATAATAAAGTGAAGTGACAAAATCAAAGAAGATTATTTAAATGATAAAGTGAGGTGACAAAGTCAAGGAGGAATATTTAATTAATAAAGTAATGGAGAACTTTCTAATTATGGAATTTGGTTAACCCTAAAAATGAGGAAAATAGGTTAAGTGACCTAGAAATGGGTTAAGTGACCTAGAAGATGCTTCTAAGGAAGATATTTGAAGAGTATAAATAAGAGGCAAGGCTCTCTAATTTTATATCACACTTGAGAATATTGAATATATATAGGTGACTGAGGTAACCAAAGGATATCTAAGCTGAATTTCAGAGGGAAGGTGAAGAAAAGAAGGTTGGAATTCAAGAGAGGATAAATTCTTTTGATGATGCTATCTACAGGTCATCTCACCATTTTCGCAATAACTTTTTTTCTAGAATGATTCAGACTGTGAAATTGATATTCCATTGAGGAAACATATCCAAGTATCTATGCTAAAAATTTAATATTGTGGGTAGTTGTATTTTTAAAGTTACACGCCGTGGAAAATAGGGTTTGTGGCTAGTCCGGAAACTAGTCTAAAACAGGTGTTTCGGGTAAAAACGTCATAACTTCTTCATAACATATCCAAATTCAGTAGGAATAAATGTGTTGGTTAGAGTGCAGTCTGTACTATGTTTTGTAACATTTTTAGATCCATTCAACAAATATTTCATGCGGGGCAAGCTCTACCAGTTCTTTCTCTAGAATAAGCCAGAATTTAACAAGGTATGTCATTTTTGCTATAACTCCTTTTCTGAGAGGTTCCAAGTAGTGAAATCTGGAGGAATTGCATAAAAAAAATTGAAGAACATTGTGTACTACTTTCAGATCTTTATTCATTACAAGTACATAGTTATGATTATTTCAAGTTAGGGTTGTTGACTAATCCCAAACTAGTCATGTGAGACTAAAGAAAAGTTTGATGAAAATGCTAGTCTCTTGTTGTGAAAGTTAAGGAAGTTTTGTTGGTATGTGATCATATACACCAGCTCTATTACAGAGTTACAAATCATATTTGGATGATTAAATTGATGAGGGATTTTGGTTAAGGTACATGTTGGGTACATGGTTGAGACAAGTAGTTGATAAGTTGGCACATACATGAGGTGTATAGTTGATGATGTTGGTACATATTTATGAGTCATAGTTCATGAGTAGTTGACACATGATTGGTACATACTTGGTACATGGTTGGATGCACTTGTTTATGGTACAGGTTGATTACAGTTTGTTTGGTACAGGTTGGTGCATTGTTGATGCACTTGTTTATAATACAGGTTGATTACAGGTTGAGGTACAGGTTGATGCATGGTTCAGGTTTATTGGTGCAGGTTTACAGCAGTATATCTCATAGTGATAGTGTGACAGTGGTTCCATTATTCTACTTCTACTTCAGGGCAGTTGGATGGGGAAAGGACAGGTGGTTGTAGACACCTTCCGGTTGTAGCCGGAGAACATAGGGGGTTGTAGCCTCCTTCTGGTTGCAGCTAGAGAACAGGGGAGTTGGAGCTTCCCTCAAGTTGTAGCCTGAGTAACAAGGGGGTTGGAGCCTCCTTCCAGTTGCGGCTAGAAAACAAAGGAATTTGGTGCTTCCAATGAATGTAATTCTTCAAGACATATAAGAAAAAGCATTATGTGGTTTTCTCTCACTTTGGGTTTCCACGTGAAACACTGGTGTACTGTGTATGTGTATGACTTTTCATTTTTTAATTGCTTATTTACTCTTCAGTTATTAGATGATAATGCTACATTGATATAACACTTGGATTATATGGTTAAAAATGATTAAATTTCTCTATTATTTATTCACCCCCCCCCCTCTCAGTAATCCAACAATTGGTATCAAAGTAGGTTCCTTCAGAAATCAGTTTAACCACTGAAAGGTAGATCATGGAGAGCAACAACTTGTATAAAAATGGAATACCACGGTTCAATGGACAGAAGTATGCATTTTGGAACATAAGGATGAAATCATATATACAGGCATAGGGATTTGAAATTTGGCAATCAATTGTAGATGGATACACAACACCAGCAGTTCCGTCAACAAATGACAAAGCATTTAAATTCGATCAGAATAATTCTAGAGACAAAAATGCACTTCTAAATGGTCTTAGTGAAAATGTATTCACCAAAGTTTCTCTTTGTAAATCCGCTAAAGAGATTTGGGACAAACTTCAAAATATTTATGAAGGAGATTCAAAAGTCAAAGTAGCAAAGCTTCAAACTTACAGAGGTCAGTTCAAACAACTTAAGATGAAGGAAGATGAGAATATTGCAGCTTACTTTTTACGAGTTGATGAAACAGTAAATGCAATCATAGGATTGGGAGAAGAAATTAAAGAATATGTAATTGTTCAAAATGTACTAAGATCTCTTCCTATGAGATTCGACCCTAAGATATCAGCACTAGAAGAAAGATCATATCTAAAATCAATAAGCATGGACGAATTACATGGAATCTTCACAGCATATGAAATGAGAACTAAACAGGAAAATCCAGATATAAAAGAAGAAGCCTTCAAAGCATCCAAAAATTAAAAGAAAAAGGGAAGGAAAAAAGAGGAACATAGCAGCAGCAGTGACGTCTCGGAAGATGATGAAGAAGTGGTCAACTTTGTCAAAATATTGAACAAGGGAACTAACAATAAGTATAGAGGTAAGAGTCCTTTAATTTGTTTTAATTGTGATGGTATTGGTCATTTTTCTAACAAATGTCCTTATATTCTAAGAATTGATGAAGGTTACTCAAAAGGAAAGAAAACGTATAAAGGAAAAAGAACCACAAAGAAAATTTTCAAGAAAATTTTATGCACCAAAGAAAACATCTCATCATCAGATGAAGATGAAGTCAATGACAATGAGACAGAAAGAGTTCTATTCATGGCAGTAGAAGACTCTGATAAAGAAGACTCTGAAGAAGAATATGAAGAAGTCGAAGAATAAATCGAAGAGGCTGAAGTTGACTACCGAGAGGAATTAATGTGTGCCATAGAAGTTATCAGAAGAGAAAAGAAGAAAAACAAGAAACTACAAGTAGAACTAGACAAGAAAAAAGACACTCAAGAACTAGAACAAATGATCACAAATTTGAAGGTTCAAATGGAAGAAGATAAAAGAATTGAAGAGGCACTCAAAAAACATCTAGAAGAAAAAGACAAGATCATTGGAAATTTGGAAGCAAAGATTGTCACATTAAGAAAGGATCTTCAAAAGAAAATTATGCAGAACAGCTCAAAAGTTTTGGATGACATTATCAGCAGTCAAAAATCTCATCATGACAAGTTAATAATTGGATACAATCAGAGAGAAAAAAGATCGATATCCAAAACAACAAAGCAAGAAACATATCCAAAAAGCTATGCAGAAATAATCAAGGGGGATAGGAAGATATACAAGGAAGATTATAGGGACATTCATCCACCGAGAATATTCAAATTTCATAATCAAGAACCGACAGATAGGCCTCAGGAAGAAGAAGAGTTTATAAGAGTACCTCCTTTCAGAATATCTTCAACTCCCAGGTATCAAATTATCTTTTTTGGTTTATGTTATGCATGTAATAATTTTGGACATAAAGTTATGAATTGCAGAGCTAACAATAGGAACACAAACAACTTTGAAAGTCATACACAAAGGGGTTATCCAAGAAGGCCTAGTGAAACACAAAGAAGAAGTTACAACAAGTTTGAATCTTTGAGCACTAAAGTGGAATGTTACAAATGTAACAATTTTGGACACATGGTCAAAGATTGAAGAATGACAGTCCCTCCTAGAGAACGGCAACAGAATAAAAACAGTCATAGACAGGAACCTCGGGAAATGACATCGATAAGAAAGCAGGATCAGTATAGCAATGAAGAATGCACACTCGCTCTACAAGATAATCATAAGAAACGTGGTTGGTATGTTGACAATGGTTGTTCAAAAGACATGACAGGCAATAGAGACAGGTTTTTACATTACGAAAGGAAAGAGATGGATCAGTCTCCTTCGGAAATGATGATTCAGCTAAAATCATTGGAAAATGAATGGTCAGAATTGGGAACAAGAATACCAAGGAAGAAAATTTTCTACTAGAAGAATATATGAAACATAATCTTCTAAGTGTGAGTCAAATGTGTGGCCAAGGTCATAAAGTTACTTTCGATTCACAAAAGTGCGAGATAAAAAAAGAAGGTTCAGGAAAATTGATTGCTACAGCTGCGAGAAATTCAAGCAACATATATGCATTAAGTGAAATTGGTAATGAAAAGTTTTGTCTAGCAAAGGAAGATGAAAGTTGGATATGGCATAGAAGAATGGGTCACATACATATTGATAACCTTGTCAAATTTATCAAAAGAGAAGTAATCATAGAAATGCCCCGGATCACGAAACCAACCAACACTTTATGCAAGCATTGTCAACAAGGAAAGCAAAGAAAGACCAGGTTCAAATCAAAGGAATATTCAACGACAAGACCACTGGAAATTGTGCATATTGATCTAGTTGGACCAACTAAAAAAAAGGGTTTAAAAGGTGAGAAATACTTTATGTTAGTAGTTGATGATTATACAAGAATGACTGCAGTTTGCTTTCTCAAGAATAAGTCAAAAGCTTTTGAAAACTTCAAGATCTACAAGGAAATGGTTGAAAATGAAATGGATTCAAAAATCAAATGTTTGAGATCTGATAGTGGAGAAGAGTTCACTTCAAAGGAATTTATGGACTACTGCAGTAGTCATGGAATAAAAAGGCAATTCTTCATTGCTAGGACACCTCAATAGAATGGAGTTGTTGAAAGAAAAAATAGGACAGTACAGAAAATGGCTTGAACAATGCGAATGGATTCCAAATTGAAAGATATATTTTGGATACAGGCAGTGCATACAACAGTTCACATTCAAAATAGAGTAATGCTCAGAAACAACACTGACAAAACTCCCTACGAGCTATGGAAAGGAAGACCAGCAAATGTGAAGCACTTCAGAGTTTTTGGAAGAAAATGCTACATCAAAAGAGAAGATGGAAAAATGGGAAAGTTTGCCTCTCGTGTGGAAAAAGGAGTACTTGTTAGTTACTCAAGTACAAGTAAATCATACAAGTGTTAAAATCTGAGATTGAACAAAGTTGTAGAAAGCATCAACGTAACAATTGATGAAACAGGCAGACCAGAATCAAAGGAAGAAGAAAATGAATCAATGGAACAGCTTTTCGAAGAAGAAATGGAAGATGAAAAGGAAGTAGAAGAGGAAGATGAAGAGAATCTGACAGAAGAAGAATAGCAAGTTCAGCAAGTGCCTCCAAAGACACCTAGCAGACGAGTACAGAAGAATCATCCTTCAGATCAGATTATCGGAAACAAAGACGTAGGAGTTGAGACTAGAAGAAGAATCCGTTCATCAGAACAAACACACCTAGCACTCACATCTATGATTGAACCAACCTATTTTGAAGAGGATAGAAAGGATGAATTTTTGAACAAGGCCATGGATGAAGAATTCGATCAAATAGAGAAAAATGACACTTGGGAAATGATTGCAATACCAAAGGATAAGAATGTGATCGGCACAAAGTGGGTATACAGGACTAAATTGAATGAAGATGGACAGGTTACAAGGAACAAAGCTAGATTGGTATGTAAAGGATATGGACAGGTTGAAGGAATCAACTTTGAAGATACATTTGCCCCAGTTGCTAGAATGGAAGCAATCCGATTGATTTTAGCTTATGCATGCTCCAAAAATATTAAAGTGTATCGGATGGACATAAAATCAGCTTTTCTGAATGGGGAACTTGAAGAAGAAGTCTACATTGAAAACTAGAAGGGTTTCAGTTATTAGAGAATGCAGACTATGTGTGCAAATTAAAGAAGGCCTTGTATGGTCTAAAACAGGCTCCTAGAGCATGGTACTCTAGACTAGATAAATATCTATAGCAGGCAGGGTTCAAAAAAGGAAGTGCAGACAACAACCTCTACATCAAGGTAAGTCAAGGTAATATTTTATTAATTGAATTTTATGTTGATGATATTATTTTTGGTAGTGATGATGACAGGTTAAGCCAGAAATTTGCAAATGATATTCAAAATGAATTTGAAATGTCATTACTTGGAGAACTATCCTTCTTTCTGGGACTTCAGATATGTCAAAGCAACCAAGGAATTTTTATTTCTCAAACCAAGTATATCAGAGAAATGCTAAAGAGGTTCGGAATGGAAAATTACAAACCAGTTATCACTCCCATGCAAACCAATTGCAAGTAAAGAAAAGATGATGATTCAAAGTCTACAGATCAGAGGCAATACAAGTCAATAATTGGTAGCCTACTATATGTGACAGCATCCAAACCAAATGTAATGCAGGAAGTTGGACAGGTGGCACGATTTCAAGCAGCACCAAAGGAATCACATGTATTAGCAGTGAAAATAATTTTCAAATATCTCAAAGGAACAGAAGAGTTTGGATTATGGTATCCAAAAGGAAATGATCTATCTCTTATTGCCTACACAGATGCAGATTGGGCAGGTTGTATTGATGACCGACGAAGCACCAGTGGAGCAACGTTCTACTTGGGTGAGTGTTTAGTATCATGGCTAAGCAACAAACAATCATCAGTATCTCTATCTATAATCGAGGTAGAGTATATTACAGAAACAACATGTTATACATAGGTTCTTTGGATGAAACAAACTTTTACAGATATACAGGTTGAGTATGATTAGCTCATTCCAATCTATTGTGATAATACAAGCGCCATCAGTATCTCAAAGAACCCGGTGATGCACTCCAAGACGAAGCACATTCCAATCAAGTATCACTTTCTATGGGAATAGGTTGCAGAAAATAACATCAGAGTTGAGTATGTGGGCATAAAAGAACAAGTGGCAGACATCTTTACAAAACCACTTCCATGGGAAGCCTTTGAGTATCTTTTTCGTAGACTCGGAGTTATTTCTACTCCAAAATGAATGTTTTTGAATACTTATCTTATATGTATTAGATGTACCAAGGAAGCACCATAAAGAGGACAGTTCAGTCACGGGGAGCAGCCCCAAATGGGAAGATACATTTTTCATTGATGACAAAGGGGGAGAGATTCATCAGATGCAGAGGACAGAGGCATGATTCCAGGGGGAGAAATGGTCACAGAGATGCAGAGGACAAAGGCATGGTTCCAGGGGGAGCATGAGTGATATGACTTAAGTATTGCATGAAATGAATTCAGTATTGCATTAGAGTGTTTCCATCAATTCCAAAGGTGGAGATTGTTGATTAAGGTTGGTTGTCATTGATGTCAACCCTTGAAGAAAGTTCGGTACCGAATTCTAGTAGCACAAAGGTTTGGGTAATGGACCCAAGGTTGTTTCATGTATAATGGTATGAGTTTTAATATATTTGAAGGTAATATTATTCTATATGGATAGAGCATGTCATTCCATTTCTGGTGGTATGTGGAACGTCACATAACTCCTCATGGTTTGAGAGTTATGGCCTTACGAAGTTGGAGGACCCTCATATGTTGGCTTGAAGCCCCAAAAGGTCAAAGAAGTCAAAGAGCTTGCAAAGAATAAATTATTATTTAAATGATAAAGTAAAGTGAAAAAGTCAAGAAGGATTATTTAAATAATAAAGTGAAGTGACAAAATCAAAGAAGATTATTTAAATGATAAAGTGAGGTGACAAAGTCAAGGAGGAATATTTAGTTTAAATGATAAAGTAATGGAGAACTTTCTAATTATGGAAATTGGTTCACCCTAAAAATGAGTAAAATAGGTTAAGTAACCTATAAATGGGTTAATTGACCTAAAAATGGGTTAAGTGACCTAGAAGATGCTTCTAAGGAAGATATTTGGAGAGTATAAATAAGAGGCAAGGCTCTCTCATTTTATATCACACTTGAGCATATTGAATATATATAGATGACTGAGGTAACCAAAGGATATCTAATCCAAATTTCAGAGGGAAGGTGAAGAAAAGAAGGCTGAAATTCAAGGAATGATAAATTCTGTTGATGATGTTTTCTAAGGTATGTTATTTACATGTCATCTCACCATTTTCGCAATAATTTTTTTTCTAGAATGATTCAGACCATGAAATTGATATTCCATTGAGGAAAAATATCCAAGTATCTATGGTAAAAAATTCATCTTGTGGGTAGTTTTATTTTTGGATTTACACGTCGTGGAAAATAGGGTTTGTGGCTAGTCCTAAAACTAGTCTAAAACAGGTGTTTCGGGTAAAAACATCATAAATTATTCATAACAGATCCAAATTCAATAAGACCAAATTTTTTGGTTAGAGTAAAGTATTTAGTATGTTTTGTAACATTTTCAGATCCATTAAACAAACATTCTGTGTGGGGCACGCTCTACAAGGTCGCTCTCTAGAATAAGCCAGAATTCAGCAAGGTATGTCATTTTTTCTATAACTCCTTTTCTGAGAGGTTTCAAGTAGTGACACCTGGAGGAATTGCATAAAAGAAAACTGAAGAACATTGTGTACTAATTTCATATCTTTATTCATTACAAGTACATAGTTATGATTATTTCAAGTTAGGGTTTTTGACTAATCCCAAACTAATCATGTGAGACCAAAGAAAAGTTTGATGAAAATGCTAGTCTCTTGTTGTGAAAGTTAAGGAAGGTTTGCAGGTATGTGATCATATACACCAGGTCTATTACAGAGTTACAAATCATATTTGGATGATTAAATTGATTATGGCTTTTGGTTAAGGTACATTTTGGGTACATGGTTGAGACAAGTAGTTGATAACTTGGCACATACATGAGGTGTATAGTTGATGATGTTGGTACATATTGATGAGTCATAATTGATGAGTAGTTGACACATGATTGGTACATAATTGGTACATGGTTGGATGCACTTGTTTATGGTACAATTTGATTACAGGTTGGTGCGCGGTTGATGCACTTGCTTATGGTACAGGTTGATGCATGGTTCAGTTTTATTGGTTCCATCATTATACTTCTATTTCAGGGAGGTTGGATAGGGCAAGGACATGTGGTTGTATCCACCTTCTAGTTGTAGCCGAAGAACATAGGGGGTTGTAGCCTCCTTCTGGTTGTATCCAGAGAATAGGGGATTTGGAGCTTCCCTCAAGTTGTAGCCTGAAAAACAAGGGGGTTGGAGCCTCCTTCCAGTTGCAGCTGGAAAACAAAGGAAGTTGGTGCTTCCTATGAATGTAATTCTTCAAGACATTTAAGAAAATTTATTATGTGGTTTTCTCCCGCTTTGGGTTTCCACATAAAACACTGGTGTACTGTGTATGTGTATGATTTTTCATTTGTTCATTGCTTATTTACTCTGCAATTATTGGATGATAGTGCTACATTGATATAACACTTGGATTATATAGTTAAAAATGATTAAATTGATTTATTACAGATTCAACCCCCCTCTCAGTAATCCAACATTTAATACCTGGGCCTGCATTTTCATCATGCCTTGGATTCATGCATTTTTAAGCATTTTTCCCTTTATGCATTTTTTTGCATTTACAAAGCAGTTTTTAACCTTTAAGCACATTAGAGGGTTTTTTGTTTCAAAATGCACAACTAAAGTATCAATATATGTAAAATGATAAAATACAAACTCTGCAACTTTTATCACTCAATTTGGAGGTCATATGATTCCTAGGCGTGCATTTTATAGTAATCTAGTTTTGTCATCCATCTTACAAAAGGTCTTGAATTTGGGTTTCGGGTAGAATTCATTTTTCATTATAAAATGCACTCTAGATGATATAGATAGATTCATAATGTTATTAAATTCACACAAAAACTTAGATCACTAAATCTGGATCTATATAGAAGCATGGGAGTGCATTTCCATTAGGGCACTTTCTACTAATTTGGTCTCTCAATTTACAAGGTAAATTTTGCCTCTTTTACACAACAATGACTTTTATGTGCACAAACACAACACTAAATATGTAGACAGGTGTAAAATAATGTAATACACTCTTAGGAAATTGAGTCACTCAAATTGTAGGTGTGTTAAGACCTAGGCGTGCATTTTCACAATGCTTTCGTTTCATGCATTTTTAAGCATTTTTTCCTTTATGCATTTTTTTGCATTTACAAAGCAGTTGTTAACTGTTATGCACAGTAGAGGTTTTTTAGTTTAAAAATGCACAACTCAAGTATGAATATATGTAAAATTATAAAATACAAACTCCGCAAATTGTATCACTCATTTTAGAGGTCATATGATTCCTAGGCGTGCATTTACAGTAATCTAGTTTTACCATCCATTTTACAAAAGATCTTGAATTTGGGTTCTAGATAGAAGTCATTTTTTCATTTGAAAATGCACTCTAGATGATATATATAGATTCAAAATTTTATCAAATTCACCCAAAAGCTTATATGACTATATTTTGGGCTATATAGAAGCATGGGAGTTCATTTCCATTAGGGAACTTTCTATTGATTTGGTCTCTCAAATTACAAGGCAGATTTTGCCTATTTTACACAGCAGCCACTTTTATGTTCACAAACACAACACTAAATATGTAGACAAGTGTAAAATAATATATGTCTCCCTCGGAAACTTGAATCACTCAAATTACAGGTGTGTTAAGACCGGGGCGTGCATGTTTCATCATGCCTCGATTTCATGCATTTTTAAGCATTTTTTCATTATGCTTTATTTTTGCATTTACAACAGAGTTATTTTTTAATATGCCATGCTTCTCATATTATAATGTAACATTTTAATATATAATGCTTCTTATATTGTGGTAGGGTTATCGTTGGAAGGCATTGGCCTCGAAGTAGGGAAATGACTTATAACAATATCCATATCCATTTAAAGTGAATTTTATTATTATTATTATTATTATTATTATTGAATTAACTTGTTTCTTTGTTGATATATGTAGTTGTTGACACGTGATGTACTTGAAAATGTCAGAAACTATGATGACATGTTTGAATTGGACTTCGTTGAGACAATTAAAAAGGTTATGAGAAAAAAATGCATCGAACTTACTGAGTTGTTTATGTGTGAACCAATGGAGGAGATCACACAAAGATGCATAGTTTTGATGGATGAAATAAAATGATCTATGGTAAGTGACATATTTTAAAAATGTTTTTATCACATATGTTCATTTATGAATTTTGTTTTGATACTTTTATATGATCTTAATAAATAAATAAATAAATTTATAGGAATTACTCAGAAAAATTCAACAGTCTACTCCTGAGGATGGTCTTGGTAACAGTGATGCTCAAACACCACAACGTCCTACCATGAGCCACATACCCATGAGGCTCTTTGTCTCTCTGCATGTAGTTGAAATCCCCTTGATTGAGATGACTGAACCTTCTGGGAAACATGACACACCATCGGCGCAGTGCACACCAGACCAAGCACTTGATGGTGGAGATGAGGAAATTGGTGATTCTATGGATTGTTTTCCTAGATCGTCATGTGTTACCAACAAGGGAACACTTTCAATTATATTTGCAGTGGACAAGAACATTGTTTCAATCAAGATACAAAAAATCCCATGTATTTATTAATGTCTTAATTATTTCCTATTATCTAATTGAAACATATATCTCTATTGTTATTTTAAATTAATGATCATATTTTTCTATAGGAAACAACACATATTTTAAGCATATGAATGACAAGGCCTTAGATGTTTTTGGGCCCACCATACGGACATGGTGGAATGCTCAAAATCCCAGTTTGAAGAAGGAACTTATTAACCACTTGGTCGTCCCATTCAGTGATTCCTTCAACAAAATTGGAGTCACCTCATTGGTCGATACATATTTGAAATATGTGAGGGACCAATATAGGGTTAATTTGCAAACAAACCCTAGGTATGAGCATCCTCTGATGATTCTAGAGGTTGAGTAGAAGAATATATTGGAGGATGAAAAGGAGAAGACAATGAGAAAAGAAGGAAAAAGACTACCTGGACCAGGAAGGTATATCATATTTTGAATTTAATATGTTGAATTTTTGTTAGTTATATATAAAATTTACGATATACAACCTACTGGAAAAAAATTCTAAGCTCTCAGACACGTCAAAAGAAACCAAGGCAAGACTAGAAAAACACAGGCAGCACAAACTTGGCCAGGCTAGTTATGTGAAACTAAAAACATGAATTGTAAGTACCAAATAATTAAACCATATCATTCCTATCATCATCAAACTTTTATTTAAAATTTCAATAAGCCAAATTTGAGATATTGTGCAACGCATGGGGCTCAATTCAAAACTGTGACCACAAAGGAAGACCTTCGACTCGGTTTCAAGTCTGGATTTCAATTCGTGGTTGAACGCCGAAAAAGCATGGAGAAAACACAATTTGCCCCTTTGAATGACATCATAAGTAAAATCAATGGACTTTAACTATTGATTACTTATAAAATCTATTCACGATTTATTTCACCCATAAATGAATGTGACTTTTTGTTTTAAGAAGGAGAGCAACAACAATAATGAGGCCACTAGTGGATAGCAACCCAATGACAGTGGAGTGCAGTGCAATGATGGTGGTGTGCAGCCTGGCCATGATCGTGGAGTGCACCCCTATGGTGGTGTGTAGTATGGCCATGACGGTGGAGTGGAGCCCGATGATGGTAGTGTGCATCCTAGCCATGATGGTGGAGTGCAGCCTGATGATGATGGCGTGCAACCTGACCATGATGGTATTATGGCTATAAAATCAGAAGTATGGATTAATAAAATTATTAATATTTACTTGTAGATGGTGTACTTATAACTTTTCTTGTTTTGATGGCATAGCATGTAGATGAGAATGCTTGGCGAGAGCATAAACACATGTCATTTGAACCAATGGTCTTGACTAGTCAACGTGGTAAACAACATTGTAATGATATTTGCATTAATGAACTACTTATGTAAATAGTAACTAACCATGTCAATTTAACCCTTTTTGTTATTGTAGTCGAGGTCCCTCAACAACGGCCTGCACACCATGGAGAGTACATGACTAGACGTATAACATGTCAAAGCATGCATATTGAATTAGCACCAACAAAGGGCCCAATAAATGAAGCGGATCAAGACATGGATGAGTCAATCAACATATTTCTGAAAACTAAAAAAAAAAAAAAAGTGATTGTATATATTTTGAGAAACATGTATAATGGAAACATATTTTAATGATAAAATATATTAATATATACTATTTTTTGCTAACTTCTTATGGCTGTATGTTATGAGAAACATGTATAATGGAAACATATTTTGATGATAAAATATATTAATATATATTATTTGTTGCTACCTTCTTAAGGATGTATTTTATATTTTTGTTATGTACAAAACTACATAGTTGCACACACATTATTTCTTTCATTTACCTTTAAATTTTGTTTTGCTACTTTCTATGCATGAATCATACTATGAGCCTTTAAATTATTTTCTAGTATATATATTGAGTATGGGGAATTGAGAGTGATAATATGGGAGGGGAGCAGCCAAACAAGCTTCAACCTTCACGTGGTCGGCCCTGTTTAGTAGAGAATAAATTATTCTAGAAACCAAGAGAAGCTCATTCAGGTATTATATTTTAGTCTTTTGGGAGTCTTGAACATGTTGATGTTGGATTACTAAGAGGGGGGGTGAATCAGTAATAGAGATTTTTAATCCTTTTTAACCACAATATATAAGTGTTGTTAACTTTATGATCAATTTACCAATATCATTCAACAAGTGCAGAATAAATAAACCATGAACAATGAGCAATCATACACATACACAGTACACCAGTATTTTTATGTGGAAACCCAATGTGGGAGAAAACCACAAAATGATTTTTATTATATGTATTTAAGAATTATATTCATTGGAAGCATGAACTTCCTTTGTTCTCTAGCTGCAACTCGAAGGAGGCTCCAACCCCCTATATTTTCAGGCTACAACCTGAGGGAAGCTCTAACTCCCCAATTCTCTGGCTACAACCAAAAGGAGGCTACAACCCCCTATGTTCTCTAACTACAACCAGAAGGTGGCTACAACCACCTATCATTGCCCCATCCAACCACCCTAAAATATAAGTGTCAAATAACTGATGAAATCACCGCCACACTATCACTATGAAATATACCACTATAAACATGTACCATTTTGTGCCAACAACCTGTAACCAACTTGTGCCAATAACCTGTAGTCAACCTGCACCAATAACATGTACCAACATATACCAACATGTCCCAATAATCTCCTCAATAGATCATATATGATAGCATAGATCTCATGCCCAATATCTCGAGAATATAACTCAAACCATGTGCAACAATGTCTCTCTAGTCAAATGTTATACATGTGCAAACAATAATAATCATATGTAGTAAAACATCACATGAACTAGACATCAAACTCTCATTGTTAGGTGTTGGATTACTAAGAGGGGGGGTGAATCAATAATAGAGCAATTTAATCATTTTTCACCATAAAATGCAAGTGTTATATCAATGTAGCATTATCATCCAATAATTGCAGAGTAAATAAACAATGAACAAATGAGAAATCATACACATACACAGTACACCAGTGTTTTTACGTGGAAACCCAAAGCGGGAGAAAACCACAGAATGATTTTTCTTATATGTCTTGAATAATTACATTCATTGGAAGCACCAACTTCCTTTGTTTTCCAGCTGCAACTGGAAGGAGGCTCCAACCCCCTAGTTTCTCAGGCTACAATATGAGGGAAGCTCCAACTCCCCAATTCTCTGGCTACAACCAGAAGGAGGCCACAACCCCCTATGTTCTCTAGATACAACCGGAAGGTGGCTACAACCACCTGTCCTTTCCCCTTCCAACCACCATGGTGTAGAAGTAGAATGATGGAACCATTGTCACACTATCATTGTGAGATATATCATTGTAACAACATGAACCATAAACAAGTGCATCAACCTATAATCAGCTTGTACCATACACAAGTGCATCAACCATGCACCAGCCTGTACCTCAACCTGTACCATCAATGCGTGCATCAACCATGCACCAAATACACATAAACTATGACTCATCAAGATGTACCAACATCATCAACTATACACCTCATGTATGTTCCAACTCATCAACTACTTGTCTCAACCATGTACCCAACATGTACCTCAACCAAAAGCCCTCATCAATTTCATCATCCAAATCTGATTTTTAACTCTGTAATAGACCTTGTGTATATGATCACATACATGCAAACATTCCTTAACTTTAACAACAAGAGACTAGCATTTTCATCAAACTTTACTTTAGTCTCACATGACTAATTTTGGATTAGTCGAAAACCCTAACTTGCAATAATCATAACTATGTACCTATAATGAATAAAGATCTAAAAATGGTGTACAATGTTCTTCAGTGTCTTTTATGCAATTCCTCCAGATTTCACTACTTGGAACCTCTCATAAAAAGGAGTTATAGCAAAAATAGCATACCTTGTTGAAATCTAGATTATTCTAGAGAGCAAACTTGTAGAGCATGCCCCGCATGGAATATTTGTTGTATGGATTTGAAAATTGTAAACAGAATACTAGAGACTATACTCTAACCAATACATTTGGTCTTATTTAATTTGGATCTGTTATGAAGAATTTATAACGTTTGTACCCGAACCACCTATTTTAAACTAGTTTCAGAACTAGCCACAAACCCTATTTTCCACGGTGCATAACTCTAAAAATACAATGACCCACGAGATGAAATTTGTATCACGGTTACTTGGATATGTTTTCTCAATGGCCTCCAAATTTCATGGTATGAATCAATCTAGAAATAAAGTTATTGTGAAAATGGTGAGATGGCCTGTAAATAACATACCTTAGAAAGCATCATCAAAAGAATTTATCCTCCCTTGAATTTCGGCCTTCCCTCTTAAATTCGTCTTAGATATCATTTGGTTACCTCAGACACATGTAGATATTATATATGCTCAAGTGTGATTAAAATGAGAGAGCCTTGCCTCGTATTTATAATTTCATGTAGCTTCCTCAAGGGGTTACCTTTTAACCATCTTAACCCACTTTCCTTATTTTAGGGTTAACCCACTTCTAACCACTTGTCCATTTAGTAATTTCTCGATGAACTTTATTATTTAAATAATTTCTTTTGTATTCACTTTGACTTACAGTACACTCATCATTTC
>JASDQU010738139.1:78126-128972 GCA_032191745.1 Picea mariana
ATGAGGGTTATCCAACTTCACATGGCCATAACTCTCTAACCGTGAGGAGTTATGTGACTTTCCACATACCACTGGAAATGGCATGACATGTACTATCCATATAGAATATTATTACTTGCAATATATCAAAAATTATACCATTATCTATCAAACAAACTTGGGTCCATTACCCAAACCTTTCTCCAACTTCACATGGCCATAACTTTCTAACCGTGCAGAGTTATGTGATGTTCCACATACCACCGAAAATGGCATGACATGTTCTATCCATATGGAATAGTATTACCTGCAAATATATCAAAACTCATACCATTATCCATCAAACAAACTTGGGTCCATTACCCAAACCTTTGTGCTATCGAAATTTTCTACCAAACTTTGTTCAAGGGTTGACATCAATGAAAACCAACCCAAATAATCAACAATATCCCGCTTTGGCATTGATGGAAACACTCTGATGCAATACTGAAGTCATATCACTCATGCTCCCCCTGTGACCATCACTCCCCCTGGACCCATGCCTCTGTGCTCTTTCTCTAAGCCTGCATCTGATAAATCTCTCCCCCTTTGTCATCAGTGGAAAAGGTATCTTTCCATCTGGGGTTGCTCCCCCTAACTGAACTGTCCATAGGGATACTCCCCCTGACTAAACTCTTCCTGAAACTGATATCCCAACCTGAATTGTCCTCTTTATGGTGCTTCATCGTGTATATCTAAGACATATAAGATAAGAATTCAAAATCATTCAATTTGAAGTAGAAATCACTCCGAGTCTCTGGCGAAGATACTCAAAGGCTTTCTCTTGGCAATGGTTTTGTAAAGATGTATTCTATTTGTTATTTTGTGCCCACATATTCAACTCTGATGTTCTTCTCTGCAACATGTTCCCATAGAAAGTGATACTTTATTGGAATGTGCTTCGTCTTGGAGTGCATAACCGGGTTCTTTGAGATACTGATGGAATTTGTATTATCACAATATATTGGAATGGGATCATCATACTCAACCTGTATATCTGTCAAAGTTTGTTTCATCCATAGAACCTGTGTACAACATGTTGTAGCTGCAATATACTTAGCCTCGGTTGTAGATAAGGATATTGATTATTGTTTCTTGCTTAACCATGATACTAAACACTCACCCAAGTAGAACGGTGCTTCGTCGGTCATCAATGCAACCTGCTCAATCTGCATCTGTGTAGGAAATAAGTGATATATCCTTTCCTTTTGGATACCATAATCCAAACTCTTTTTTTCCTTTGAGATATCTGAAAATCCTTTTCACTTCTAATACATGTGATTCCTTTGGTGCTGCTTGAAATCATGCCACCTGTCCAATGGCCTGCATTACATCTGTTTTGGATGTTGTCACATATAGTAAGCTACCAATCATTGACCTGTATTTCCTCTGGTTTGTAGAATTTGAATCATCATCTTTGCTCAACTTGCAATGGTTTGCATAGGAGTGGTAATTGGTTTATTTGAATCATAGCATTTCTCTAATATACTTAGTTTGAGAAATAAAAATTCCTTGGTTTCTTTGACATATCTGAAGAACCAGAAAGAATGATAGTTCTCCAAGTAATGACATTTCAAATTCATTCTGCATATCCTTTGCAAATTTCTGGCTTAACCTGTCATCATTGCTTCCAAAAATAATATCATCAACATAAACTTCAATTAATAAAATACTATCTTGAGTTACCTTGATGTAGAGGTTGATGTTTGCACTTCCTTTTTTGAACCCTACATGTTGTAGATATTTATCCAGTCTAGAGTACCATGCTCTAAGAGCCTGTTTTAGACCATACAAGGTCTTCTTCAGTTTACACACATAATCTTCATTCTCTTACAACTAAAATCATTTTGTTTGTTCAATGTAGACTTCTTATTCAAGTTCCCCATTCATAAAAGATGATTTCACGTCCATCTTATACACTTTAATATTTTTGGAGCATGCATAAGCTAGGAGTAATTGAATTGCTTCCATTCTGGCAACTGGAAAAAATGTCTCTTCAAAGTCGATTCCTTCAACCTGTGTGTATCATTTACATACCAATCTAGCTTTGTTCCTTGTAACATGTCCATCTTCATTCAATTTATTTATGAATACCCACTTTGTGTCAATCACATTCTTATTCTTTGGTCTTGGAACCAATTCCCAAGCGTCATTCTTCTCTATTTGATCCAATTATTCATCGATGGATTTATTCCAAAATTCATCCTTACTGGCCTCTTCAAAATTGTTTGGTTCGGTCATAGAAGAGAGTGCTAGGTGTGTTTGTTCTGGTGAACGGATTATTATTCTAGTCTCAACTCCTGCATCTTTTTTTCTGATAATCTGATCTAAATGATGATTCTTCTGTACTCATTTACTAGGTGTCTTTGGAGGGACGTTTTGAACTTTCTCTTCTACTTCTGTCTGATCCTCTTCATCTTCCATTTCTACTTCTTCTTTGTAAATTTGTTCCATTGATTCATTTTCTTCTTCCTTTAATTCTCGTCTAGTTGTTTCATCAATTGTTACATTGATGTTTTCCACAACTTTGTTCAATCTCAGATTGTAACACTTGTGTTCTTTCCTTGTACTTGAGTAACCAACAAGTACTCCTTTGTCCACACGAGAGTCAAACTTTCCCATGCTTCCATATTCTCTTTTGATGTAGCATTTGCTTCCAAATACTCTGAAGTGCTTCACATTTGTTGCTCTTCATTTCCATAGCTCATAGGGAGTCTTCTCAGTGTTGTTTCTGAGCATTACTATGTTTTGAATGTGAATCCTTGTATGCATTGCATGTGTACAAAAGATATCTGTCAATTTGGAATCCATTAACATTGTTCGAGCCATTTCTTGTATTGTCATGTTCTTTCTTTCAACAACTCCATTTTGTTGAGGTGTCCTAGCAACGGAGAATTGCCTTTTTATTCCATGCTTGCTGCAGTAGTCCATAAATTCCTTTAAATTTAACTCTCCTCCATTATGAGATCTCAAACTTTTGATTTTTGAATCCATTTCATTTTCAACCAATTCCTTGTAGACCTTGCAGTTTTTAAAAGCTTCTAACTTATTCCTGAGAAAGAAAACTGCAGCCATTCTTGTATAATCATCAACTAATAACATAAAGTATTTATCACCTTTTAAACCCTTCGTTGTAGCTGTTCCAACTAGATCAATATGCACAATTTCCAGTGGTCTTGTCATTGAATATTCTTTTGATTTAAACCTGGTCTTTATTTTCTTTCCTTGTTGACATTGCTTACATAAAATGTTGGTTGGTTTCATAATCTAGGGCATTTCTCTAACTGCTTCCTTTTTTCTAACTTTGACAAGGTTATCAATATGTATGTGACCAATTCTTCTATGTCATAGCCAACTTTCATCTTCCTTTCCTAGACAACATTTTTCATTTCCAATTTCACTTAGTACATATATGTTTCTTGAAGTTCTTGCAGTTGTTGCAATCAATTTTCCTGAACCTTCTTTTCTTATCTCGCACTTTTGTGAATCGAAAGTAACTTTATGACCTTGGTCACACATTTGACTCACACTTAGAATATTATGTTTCATATCTTCTACTAATAGAACATTTTTTGCCTTGGTATTCTTGTTTCCAATTCTGACTGTGCATTTTCCAATGATTTTAACTAAATCATCATTTCCAAAGGAGACTGATCCATCTCTTTCCTTTCTTAATGTAAGAAACAAGTCTTTATCACCTGTCATGTGTTTTGAACAACCATTGTCAACATACCAACCATGTTTCTTCTTCTTATATTGTAGAGAGATTGTGCATTCTTCATTGCTATAATAATTCTGCTTTCTTATCCATGTTCTCTTTTGAGGTTCATGTTTGTGACTGTTGGTGTTTTGTTGTGGTTCTCTAGGAGGAATTGTCATTCAGCAATCTTTTTCCATGTTTCCAAAGTTGTTACACTTGTAGCATTCCACTTCAGTGCTCAATGATTCAAACATGTTCTAACTTCTTCTTTGTATTTCACTAGGCCTTCTTGGATAACCCTTTTGTGTATGACTTTCAAGGTTGTTTATGTTCCTGCTATTAGCTCTAAAATTTATAGATTTATGTCCAAAATTATTACATGCATAACATAAACCAAAAAAGATAGTTTGATACCTGGGAGTGTAAGATCTTCTTAAAGGATTTCCTCTTCTCAATCCTTCTTCTTCCTGAGGCCTATCTGTCGGTTGTTGATTCTGAAATCAGAATCTTCTCGGTGGAGGAGTGTCCCTGTAATCTTCCTTGTAGATCTTCCTATCCCCTTTGATTGTCTCTGCATGGATTTTTGTATATGTTTCTTGTTCTGTTGTTTTGGAGATTGATCATTTTTCTGTCTGATTATGTCCAAGTCCAAACTTGTTATGATGAGGTTTTTTATTGTTGATAATGTCATCCAAAACTTTTGAGTTTTTCTACATATTTTTCTTTTGAAGATCCTTTCTTAATGTGACAATATCTGCTTCCAATTTTTCAATGATCGTGTCTCTTTCTTCTAGCTATTCTTTGAGTGCTTCTTCAATTTTTTTATCTTCTTCTATTTGAACCTTCAAATTTTTGATCATGTGTTCTAGTTCCTAAGTGTCTTCTTTCTTGTCTAGTTCCACTTGTAGCTTCTTGTTTTTCCTCTTTTCTCTTCTTATAACTTCTATGGTACACAAGAATTCTTCTCGGTAGTCAACTTATGCCTCTTCATATTCTTCTTTGGCCTCTTCATATTCTTCTTCGGTGTCTTCTTTGTCAGAGCCTTCTACTGCCAGGAATAAAACTCTTTATGTCTCACTGTTACTGACTTCATCTTCATCTAATGATGAGATGTCTTCTTTGGTGCATAATCTTTTTTTGAAAACTTTATTTGTGGTTCATTTGCCTTTATATGTTTGTTTTTTATTTGAGTAATCTTCATCATTCCTCTTATTTTTCTTATGAGGACATTTGTTAGAAAAATGACCAATACCATCACAATTAAAACAAATCAAAGGAAACTTACCTCTATATCTGGTGTTGGTTCCCTTGTTCAATCTTTTGACAAAGTTGGCCACTTCTTCATCATATTTCGAGATGTCACTGTTGTTGTTATGTTCTTTTTCCTTTTGCTTTCCCTTTTTCTTTGACCTTTTCGATGCTTTGAAAGTTGTTTCTTTTATATCTGGATTTTCCTGTTCAGTTCTCATTTCATATGCTGTGAAGATTCCATGTAGTTCGCCCATGCTTATTGAGTCTAGATCTGCTCTTTCTTCTAGTGTTGATATCTTAGGGTCAAATCTCAAAGGAAGAGATCTTAGTACCTTTTGAACAATTACAGATTCTTTGATTTCTTCTCCCAATCCTATGATTGGATTTATTGTTTCATCGACTTGTAATAAATAAGCTGCAACATTCTCATCTTCTTTCATCTTTAGTTGTTTGAACTAACCTCTGTAAGTTTGAAGCTTTATTGCTTTGACTTTTGAATCTCCTTCATAAATATTTTGAATTTTGTCCCAAAACTCTTTATCGGATTTACAAGGTATAACTTAGGTGAATATTGATTCACAAAGACCATTCAGAAGTGCATTTGTGGCTTTGGAATTATTTTGACTGAGTTTTATTTCTCTTTCATTTGTTGGTGGAACTGTTGGTTCTTTGTATCCATCTACAATTGATTTCCAAATTTCAAATCCTTGTGCTTGTATATATGTTTTCATCCTTCTGCTCCAAAATGCATACTTATGTCCATCAAACTGTGGTATTCCAATTTTATACATGTTTTTTCTCTCCATGATCTACCTTTTAGTGGTTAAAATAATTTATGAAGGAACCTTGCTCTAATACCAATTGTTGGATTACTGAGAGGAGGGGTGAATCAGTAATAGAGAAATTTAATCATTTTTCACCATAAAATGCAAGTGTTGTATCAATGTAGCATTATCATCCAATAATTGCAGAGTAAATAAACAATGAACAAATGAGCAATCATACACATACACAGTACACCAATTTTTTTACGTGGAAACCCAAAGTGGGAGAAACCACGGAATGTTTTTTCTTATATGTCTTGAAGAATTACATTGATTGGAAGCACCAACTTCCTTTGTTTTCTAGTTGCAACTGGAAGGAGGCTCCAACCCCCTAGTTGCTCAGGCTACAACCTCAGGGAAGCTCAAACTCCCCAATTCTCTAGGTACAACCAGAAGGAGGCCACAACCCCCTATGTTCTTCGGCTACAACCGGAAGGTGGCTACAACCACCTATCCTTGCCCCGTCCAACCTCCCTGACGTAGAAGTAGAATGATGGAACCACTATCACACTATCACTGTGAGATATACCACTGTAACAACCTATAATCAATTTGTACCATAAACAAATGCATCAACCATGCATCAACCTGTACCAAACAACCTGTAATTAGCATGTACCATAAACAAGTGCATCAACCATGCACCAACCTGTACCTGTACCATCAATGAGTGCATCAACCATGCACCAAATACACATAAACTATGACTCGTCAAGATGTACCACCATCATCAACTATACACCTCATGTATGTGTCAACTCATCAACTACTTGTCTCAACCATGTACCCAACATGTACCTCAACCAAAATCCGTCATCAATTTCATCATCCAATTCTTATTTGTAACTCTGTAATATACCTGGTGTATATGATCACATACCTGCAAACCTTCCTTAACTTTAACAATAAGAGACTAGCATTTTCATCAAACTTTACTTTAGTCTCACATGACTAATTTTGGATTAGTCAAAAACCCTAACTTGCAATAATCATAACTATGTACCTATAATGAATAAAGATATAAAAATGGTACACAATATTCTTCATTATCTTTTATGCAATTTCTCCAGATTTCACTACTTGGAACCTCTCGAAAAAGGAGTTATAGCAAAAATGGCATACATTGTTGAATTCTGGCTTATTCTAGAGAGCGAACTTGTAGAGCATGCCCCACACGGAATATTTGTTGTATGTATTTGAAAATTGTACATGGAATACTACCAATTGTTCTCTAACCAATACATTTGGTCTTACTGAATTGGGATTTGTTATGAAGAAGTTATGACGTTTTTACCCAAAACACATGTTTTAGACTAGTTTCAGGACTGACCACAAACCCTATTTTCCACAGCGTGTAACTCCAAAACTACAATGACCCACAAGATAAAATTTGTATCACAACTACTTGGATATTTTTTCTCAATCACCTCCCAATTTCATGGTCTGAATCATTCTAGAAACAAAGTTATTGTGAAAATTGTGAGATGACATGTAAATAACATATCTTAGAAAGCATCATCAAAAGAATTTACCCTCCCTTGATTTGGCCTTCTATACTTCTCCTTCCCTCTAGAATTAGGCTTCGATATCCTTTGGTTACCTCAGTCACCTGTAGATATTCAATATGCTCAATTGTGATTAAAATGAGAGAGTCTTTCCTCTTATTTATACTTTCATGTAGCTTCCTCAAAGGATTACCTTTTAACCATCTTAACCCACTTTCCTTATTTTAGGGTTGACACACTTCTAACCACTTGTCCATTTACTAATTTCTTCATTAACTTTATTATTTAAATAATTTATTTTCTATTCACTTTGACTTATATTATACTCATCACTTCACTTTATTATTTACCTTCTAAAATCTCTTAAACCACTTTGACTACTTTGACCTTTTGGGGCTTCTAGATGACTCATGAGAGTTCTCCAATTTCACATGGCCATAACTCTCTAAACATGAGGAGTTATGTGGCGTTCCATATGTCACTCAAAATGTCATGACATGTACTATCCATCTAGAATATTCTTAGTTGCAAATATTGTTGATTAAGGTTGGTTGAAATTGATGTCAACCCTTGAAGAAAGTCTGGTAGCGAATTTCAATAGCACAATGGTTTGGGTAATGGACCCAAGGTTGTTTCATGTATAATGGTATGAGTTTTAATATATTTGAAGGTAATACTATTCTATATGGATAGTACATGTCATGCCATTTATGGTGGTATGTGGAATGTCACATAACTCCTCACGGTTTGAGAGTTATGGCCTTACGAAGTTGGAGGACCCTCATATGTTGGCTTGAAGCCCCAAAAGGTCAAAGAAGTCAAAGAGATTGCAAAGAAAAAAGTATTATTTAAATGATAAAGTAAAGAGACAAAGTCAAGAAGGATTATTTAAATAATAAAGTGAAGTGACAAAATCAAAGTAGATTATTTAAATGATAAAGTGAGGTGACAAAGTCAAGGAGGAATATTTAAATGATAAAGTAATGGAGAACTTTCTAATTATGGAAAGTGGTTCACCCTAAAAATGAGTAAAATAGGTTAAGTGACCTATAAGTGGGTTAAGTGACCTAGAAATAGGTTAAATGACCTAGAAATGGGTTAAGTGACCTAGAAAATAGAGATTATAAATAAGAGGCAACGCTCTCTCATTTTAGATCACACTTGAGCATATTGAATATCTATAGGTGAATGAGGTAACCAAAGGATATCTAAGCCAAATTTTAGAGGGAAGGTGAACAAAATAAGGCCGAAATTCGAGGATAAATTCTTTTGATGATGCTTTCTAAGGTATGTTATTTACAAGTCATCTCACCATTTCTCAATAACTTTTTTTTCTAGAATGATTCAGACCGTGAAATTCTTATTCCATTGAGGAAACATACCCAAGTATCTGTGGTAAACAATTCATCTTGTGGTTTATTGTATTTTTTGAGTTAGACTCCGTGGAAAATAGGGTTTGTGACTAATCCTAAAACTAGTCTAAAACAAGTGTTTCGGGTAAAAATATCATAAATTATTCATAGCAAATCCAAATTCAGTAAGACCAAATGTGTTGGTTAGAGTACAGTATTTAGTATGATTTGTAACATTTTCATATAGATTCAACAAACATTCTTTGTGGGGCACACTCTACATAGTTTCTCTCTAGAATAGGCCAGAATTCATCAAGGTATGTCAGTTTTGCTATAACTCCTCTTCTAAGAGGTTCCAAGTAGTAACACCAGGAGGAATTGCATAAAACACACTGAAGAACATTGTGTATCATTTTCAAATATTTTCTCATTACAGGTACATAGTTATGATTATTTCAAGTTAGGGTTGTTGACTAATCCAAAACTGATCATGTGAGACTAAAGAAAAGTTTGATGAAAATTCTAGTCTCTTATTGTTAAAGTTAAGGAAGGTTTGCAGGTATGTGATCATATACACCAGGTCTATTACATGTTTATAAATCATATTTGGATGATGATATTGATGAGGGATTTTGGTTGAGGTACATGTTGGGTACATGGTTGGGACAAGTAGTTAATGAGTTGGCACATACATGAGGTGTATAGTTGATGATGTTGATACATATTGATGAGTCATAGTTGATGAGTATTTGACACATGATTGGTACATACTTGGTACATGGTTGGATGCACTCGTTTATTGTACAGGTTGATTACAGGTTGTTGCATGGTTGATGCACTTGTTTGTGGTACAGGTTGAGGTACAGATTGATGCATGGTTCAAGTTTATTGGTACAGGTTTACAGAAGTATATCTCACAGTGATAGTGTGACAGTGGTTCCATCATTCTACTTCTACTTCAGGGCAGTTGGACGGGGCAAGGACAGGTGGTTCTAGCCACCTTCTGGTTGTAGCCAGAGAACATAGGGGGTTGTAGCCTCCTTCTGGTTGTAGCCATAGAATAAGGGAGTTGGAGCTTCCTTCAGGTTGTATCCTAAGAAACAAGGGGGTTGGAGCCTCCTTCCATTTGCAGTTGGAAAACAAAGGAAGTTGGGGCTTCCAATGAATGTAATTATTCAACACATATAAGAAAAATCATTTTGTGGTTTTCTCCCTCTTTGGGTTTCTATGTAAAACATTGGTGTACTATATATGTGTGTGATTGTTCATTTTTTCATTGCTTATTTACTATGCAGTTATTGGATGATAATGCTACATTGATATAACACTTGGATTATATGGTTAAAAAGGAATAAATTTCTCTATTACTGATTCATCCCCCCTCTCAGTAATCCAACAATCGATATCAAAACAGGTTCCTTCATAAATTAGTTTAACCATTGAAAGGTAGATCATGGAGAGAAACAACTTGTATAAAAATGGAATACCACAATTCAATGGACAAAAGTATGCATTTTGGAGCATAAGGATGAAAACATATATACAAGCACAGGGATTTGAAATTTGGTAATCAATTGTAGATAGATACAGCACCAGCAGTTTCACCACAAATGACAAAGCAGTGAAACTCTGTCAAAATAATTCCAAAGCCAAAAATGCACTTCTGAATGGTCTTAGTGAAATGGTATTCACCAAAGTTGCACATTGTAAATCCACTAAAGATATTTGGGACAAACTTCAAAATATTTATGAATGAGATTGAAAAGTCAAAGCAACAAAGCTTCAAACTTACAGAGGTCAGTTTGAACAACTTAAGATGAAGGAAGATGAGAATATTACAGTTTACTTTTTACGAGTTGATGAAATGGTAAATTCAATCATAGGATTGGGAGAAGAAATCAAAGAATATGTAATTGTTCAAAAAGTACTAAGATATCTTCCTATGAGATTTGACCCTAAGATATTAGCACTAGAAGAAAGATCAGATCTAAACTCAATAAGCATGGACGAATTACATGGAATCTTCACAGCATATGAAATGAGAATTGAACAGGAAAATCCAGATATAAACGAAGCATCCTTCAAAGCATCCAAAAAGTCAAAGCAAAAGGGAAGGCAAAAAGAAGAACATAGCAGCAGCAGTGACATCTCGGAAAATGATGAAGAAGTGGCCAACTTTGTCAAAAGACTGAACAAGGGAACCGACGGTAGGTATAGAGGTAAGATTCCTTTAATTTGTTTTAATTGTGATGGTATTGGTCATTTTGCTAACAAATGTCCTTATAATAAAAAGAGAAATGATGAAGGTTACTCAAAAGTCAAACAAACATATAAAGTCAAAAGAACCACAAAGAAATTTTTCAAGAAAAGCTTATGCACCAAAGAAGACATCTCATCATCAGATGAAGATGAAGTCAGTGACAGTGAGACAGAAATAATTCTATTCATGGAAGTATAACACTCTTATAAAGAAAACTCCAAAGAAGAATATGAAGAAGCTAAAGAAGAATATAAAGAAGCCGAAGAAGAATTTGAAGAGGCTAAAGTTGACTACCAAGAGGAATTAATGTGTGCCATAGAAGTTATCAGAAGAGAAAAGAAGAAAAACAAAAAATTACAAGCAGAACTAGACAAGAAAGAAGACACTCAAGAACTATAACAAATGATCACAAATTTGAAGGTTCAAATAGAAGAAGATTAACAAAGTGAAGAAGCACTCAAAGAAAAACTAGAAGAAAAAGACAAGATCATTGGAAATTTGGAAGCAGAGATTGTCACATTAAGAAAGGATCTTCGAAAGAAAAATATGCAGAACAGCTCAAAAGTTTTGGATGACATTATCAGTAATCAAAAATATCATCATGACAATTTCAGACTTGGATGCAATCAGACAGAAAATGGATCAAGCTACAAAACAACAGAGAAAGAAACATATCCAAAAATATATGCAGAAACAATCAAGGGGGATAGGAATATTACAGGGACACTCCTCTACCGATAATATTCAGATTTCATAATCAACAACCGACAGATAAGCCTCAGGAATAAGAACAACTTATAAGAGTACCTCCTTTCATAATATCTTCAACTCCCACGTATCAAACTATCTTTTTTGGTTTATGTTATGCATGTAATAATTTTGGACATAAAGTTGTGAATTGCAGAGCTAACAACCGGAACACAAACAACTTTGAAAGTCATACACAAAGGCGTTATCCAAGAAGGCCTACTGAAACACAGAGAAGAAGTTAGAACAGGTTTGAATCCTTGAGCACTGAAGTGGAATGTTACAAATGTAACAATTTTGGACACATGGCCAAATATTGTAGAATGACAGTCCCTCCTAGAGAATCGCAACAGAATAACAACAGTCACAGGCAAGAACCTCAGAAAATGACATGGATAAGAAAGCAGGATCAGTATAGAAATGAATAATGCACACTCGCTTTACAAGATAAGAAGAGGAAATGTGGTCGGTATGTTGATTGTGGTTGTTCAAAACACATGGAAGGTGATAGAGATAGGTTTCTTACATTACGAAAGGAAAGAGATGGATCAGTCTCCTTCGGAAATGATGATTCATCTAAAATCATTGGAAAATGCACAGTCATAATTGGGAACAAGAATACCAAGGCAAAAAATGTTCTACTAGTAGAAGATATGAAAAATAATCTTCTAAGTGTGAGTCAAATGTGTGACCAAGGTCATAAAGTTACTTTTGATTCCCAAAAGTGTGAGATAAGAAAAGAAGGTTCATGAAAATTGATTGCTATAGCTGCAAGAAATTCAAGCAACATATATGTATTAACTGAAATTGGAAATGAAAAGTGTTGTATAGGAAAGGATGATGAAAGTTGGCTATGGAACAGAAGAATGGATCGCATACATTTGTATAACCTTGTCAAAGTTAGCAGAAGAGAAGAAGTTAGAGAAATGCCCCAGATCGCGAAACTAACCAACACTTTATGCAAGCATTGTCAATAAGGAAAGCAAACAAAGACCAGGTTTAAATCAAATGAATATTCAAAGACAAGACCATTGTAAATTATGCATACTGATCTAGTTAGACCAACTACAACAAAGGGTTTAAAAGGTGAGAAATAATTTATGTTATTAGTTGATGATTATACAAGAATGACTGCAGTTTGTTTTCACAAGAATAAGTCAGAAGCTTTTGAAAACTTCAAGATCTATAAGGAAATGGTTGAAAATGAAATGGATTCAAAAATCAAATGCTTGAGATCTGATAATGAAGGATATTTCACTTCAAAGTAATTTATGGACTACTGCAGCAGTCATGGAATAAAAAGGCAATTCTTCGTTGCTAGGACACCTCGACAGAATGGATTTGTTGAAAGAAAGAACAGGACAGTACAGGAAATGGCTCGAACAATGCTAATGGATTCCAAATTGACAGATATATTTTGGACACAGGGAGTGCATACAGTAGTTCACATTAAAAACAGATTAATGCTCAGAAATAACACTGAAAAAACTCCCTACGAGCTATGGAAAGGAAGATCGACAAATGTGAAGCACTTTAGAGTTTTTGGAAGCAAATGCTACATCAAAAGAGAAGATGGAAAAATGGGAAAGTTTGACTCTCATGTGGACAAAGGATTACTTGTTGGTTACTCAAGTACAAGGAAATCATACAAGTGTTACAATCTCAGATTGAACAAAGTTGTAGAAAGAATCAACGTAACAATTGATTAAACATGAAGACCAAAATCAAAGGAAGAAGAAAATGAATAAATGGAACAGCTTTTCAAAGAAGGATAAGAAGATGAAAAGGATTTAGAAGAGGAAGATGAAGAGAATCTGACAGAAGCAGAAGAGCAAGTTCAACAAGTGCCTCCAAAGACACCTAGCAAATGAGTATAGAAGAATTATCCTTCAGATCAAATTATCGAAAACAAAGACGCGGGAGTTGAGACTAGAAGAAGAATTTGTTCACCAGAACAAACACACCTAGCACTCACATATACGATTCAACCAACCTATTTTGAAGAGGCCAACAAGGATGAATTTTTGAACAAGGCCATGGATGAAGAATGGGATCAAATAAAGAAAAATGACACTTGGGAATTGGTTCCAAGACCAAAGGATAAGAATGTGATCACCACAAAGTGGGTATACAGGAATAAATTAAACGAATATGGACAGGTTATAAGGAACAAAGCTATATTGGTATGTAAAGGATATGCACAGGTTGAAGGAATCAACTTTGAAGAGACATTTTGCCTAGTTTGCAAAATAAATTCGATTGCTTTTAGCTTATGCATGCTCCAAAAATATTAAAGTGTATCAGATGGATGTAAAATCAGCTTTTCTGAATGGGGAACTTGAAGAAGAATTATACATTGAACAACCAGAAGGATTTCAGTTGTCATAGAATGAAAACTATGTGTGCAAATTAAATAAGTCCTTGTATGGTCTAAAACAATATCTTAGAGCATGGTACTCTAGACTGGATAAATATCTACAACAAGCAGGGTTCAGAAAAGGAAGTGCAGACATCAACCTCTACATCAAGGTAATTCAAGGTAATCTTTTATTAATTGAAGTTTATGTTGATGATATTATTTTTGGTAGTGATGATGATAGGTTAAGCCAGAAATTTGCAAAGGATTTGCAGAATGAATTTGAAATGTCATTACTTGGAGAACTGTCCTTCTTTCTGGGAATTCAAATATGTCAAAGCAACCAAGGAATTTTTATTTCTCAAACCAAGTATATCAGAGAAATGTTAAAGAGGTTCGGAATGAAAGATTGAAAACCAATTATCACTCCCATGCAAACCAATTGCAAGTTAAGCAAAGATGATGATTCAAAGTATACAGATCATAGGCAATGCAAGTCAATGATTGTTATCCTACTATATGTGAGATAATTCAGACCATATGTAATGTAGGCAGTTGGACAAGTGGCACAATTTCAAGCAGCACCAAAGGAATCACATGTGTTAGAAGTGAAGAGGATTTTCAGATATCTCAAAGGAACATAAGAGTTTGGATTATGGTATCCAAAAGGAAATGATCTATCTCTTATTGCCTACACAGATGAAGATTGGTCAAGTTGTATTGATGACTGATGAAGCACCAGTGGAGCAATGTTCTACTTGAGTGAGTGTTTAGTATCATGGCTAAGCAAGAAACAATCATCAGTATTTCTATCTACAGCCAAGGCAGAGTATATTGCAGCAACAGCATGTTGTACGTGGTTTCTTTGGATGAAACAAACTCTTACACATATACAAGTTGAGTATGATGAGCCCATTCCAATTTGTTTTGATAATACAAGTGTCATCAGTATCTCAAAGAACCCGGTGATGCACTCCAAGATGAAGCATATTCCAATCAAGTATCACTTTCTATGGGAACAGGTTGAAGAAAAGAACATCAGAGTTGAGTATGTGGGCACAAAAGAACAAGTGGCAGACATCTTTACAAAACCACTTCCACGGGAAGCCTTTGAGTATCTTCTCCAGAGACTCGGAGTTATTTCTACTCCAAAATGAATGATTTTGAATGCTTATCTTATATTTCTTATATGTACACGAGGAAGAACCATAAAGAGGACAGTTCAGTTAGGGGAAGCAGCCCCGGATAGAAATATACCTTTGCCATTGATGACAAAGGGGGAGAGATTTATCAGATGCAGAGGACAGATGCATGATTCCAGGGGGGAGAAATGGTCATAGAGATGCAGAGGAGAGAGGCATGGTTCCAGCGGGAGCATGAGTGATATGACTTTAGTATTGCATGAAATGATTTCAGTATTGCATCAAAGTGTTGCCATCAATGCTAAAGGGGGAGATTGTTGATTAAGGTTGGTTTCCATTGATGTCAACCCTTGAAGAAAGTCTGGTAGAGAATTTCAATAGCACAAAGGTTTGGGTAATGGACCCAAGTTTATTTCATGTATAATGGTATGTGTTTTAATATATTTGAAGGTAATACTATTCTATATGGATAGTACATGTCATGCCATTTCTGGTGGTATATGGAACGTCACATAACTCCTCATGGTTTGAGAGTTATGGCCTTACGAAGTTGGAGGACCCTCATATGTTGGCTTGAAGCCCCGAAAGGTCAAAGAAGTCAAAGAGCTTGCAAATAAGAAATTATTATTTAAATGATAAAGTAAAGTGACAAAGTCAAGAAGGATTATTTAAATAATAAAGTGAAGTGAAAAAATCAAAGAAGATTATTTAAATGATAAAGTGAGGTGACAAAGTCGAGGAATATTTAAATGATAAAGTAATGGAGAAATTTCTAATTATAGAAAGTGGTTAACCCTAAAAATGAAGAAAATAGGTTAAGTGACCTATAAGAGGGTTAAGTGACCTAGAAATGGGTTAAGTGACCTAGAAGATGGAGAGTATAAATAAGAGGCAACGCTCTCTCATTTTAGATCACACTTGAGAATATTGAATATATATAGGTGAATGAGGTAACCAAAGTGTATCTAAGCCAAATTTCAGAGGGAAGGTGAAGAAATGAAGTTCAAAATTCAAGGGAGGATAAGTTATTTTGATGATGCTTTCTAAGGTATGTTATTTACAGGTCATCTCACCATTTTCGCAATAACTTGTTTTCTAGAATGATTCAGATCATGAAATTGCTATGCCATTGAGGAAACATATCCAAGTATCTATGGTAAACAATTCATCTTGTGGTCGTGTTATTTTTGGAGTTACACTCCGTGGAAAATAGGGTTTGTGGCTAGTCCTGAAACTAGTCTAAAACAGGTGTTTCAAGTGAAAACGTCATAAATTATTCATAACATATCCAAATTCAGTAAGACCAAATATGTTGGTTAGAGTACAGTATGTAGTTTTTTTTGTAACATTTTCAGATCAATTGAACAAATATTCCGTGTGGGGCACTCTCTACAATTTTTCTCTCTAGAATAAGACAGAATTCAGCAAGGTATGCCATTTTTGCTATAACTCATTTTCTGAGAGGTTCCAAGTAGTGACACCTAGAATAATTGCATAAAACACATTGAAGAACATTTTGTATCATTTTCAAATATTTACTCATTACAGGTACATAGTTATGATTATTTCAAGTTAGGGTTGTTGACTAATCCAAAACTAGTCATGTGAGAGTAAAGAAAATTTTGATGAAAATGATAGTCTCTTGTTGTTAAAGTTAAGGAAGGTTTGAAGGTATGTGATCATATACACCATTCTATTACAGATTTACAAATCATATTTGGATGATGATATTGATGAGGGCTTTTGGTTGAGGTACAGGTTGGGTACATGGTTGAGACAAGTAGTTAATGAGTTGGCACATACATGAGGTGTATAGTTGATGATGTTGGTACATGTTGATGAGTCGTAGTTGATGAGTAGTTGACACATGATTGGTACATACTTGGTGCATGGTTGTATGCACCTTTTTATGGTACAGGTTGTTTGGTATAGTTTGGTGCATGGTTGATGCACTTGTTTATGATACAGGTTGATTACAGGTTGAGGTACAGGTTGATGCATGGTTGATGCATGGTTTAGGTTTATTGGTATAGGTTTACAGTGGTATATCTCATAGTCATAATGTGACAGTGGTTTCATCATTCTAATTCTACTTCAGGGTGGTTGGATGGGGCAAGGACAGGTGGTTGTAGCCACCTTCCGGTTGTATCCGGAGAACATAGGGGGTTGTAGCCTCCTTCTGGTTGTATCCAGAGAATGGGGGAGTTGGAGCTTCCTTCACGTTGTATCCTGAGAAACAAGGGGGTTGGAGCCTCCTTCCAATTGTAGCTGGAAAAAAAAGGAAGTTGGTGCTTCCAATGAATGTAATTCTTCAAGACATATAATAAAAAACATTATGTGGTTTTCTCCCACTTTGGGTTTCCACGTAAAACACTAGTGTATTGTGTATGTGTATGATTGTTCATTGGTTCATTGGTTATTTACTCTGCAGTTATTGGATGATAATGCTACATTGATATAACACTTGGATTATATGGTTAAAAAGGAGTAAATTTATCTATTATTAATTCACCCCCCCTCTCATTAATCCAACAAATATATCAAAACTCATACCATTATCCATCAAGCAAACTTGGGTTCATTACCCAAACCTTTCTCCAACTTCACATGGCCATAATTCTCTAACCATGAGAATTTATGTGACGTTCCACATACCATCAGAAATGGCATGACATGTACTATCCATATGTAATAGTATTAACTACAAATATATCAAAACGCATACCATTATCCATCAAACAAACTTGGGTCCATTACCCAAACCTTTCTGCTACCAAAATTTTCTACCGGACTTTCTTCAAGGGTTGACATCAATGACAACCAACCCAAATAATCAACATTAGGCAGCATCAAACTAAACCAACAACTTCAGCAACACATCACAACCAAAATCCCTCAATCATGTACCAAGAAATACAAGATATCCCTTAACACTCATCCCAACAAGATGTACCAATGATAAATACAAGACATATTAGCATTGTATCTCTGTATATCTATCTCATATAGTATGTTCCATACATAAGATTGATTCTCACTCATCCAACCAACCAGAATATACCATATCCAAGTACCGAACCAACCATATCAATAATTTCTCAAGCATTCACCATATCATAAGCAAATCTAAGCATCAAAAAAAACATGTAACCATACCAAAACTTTTGTAGCTAACTTGAACTTGTAGAATGTTGACTTGGGAACTTGATTTCAGACTTTAGGGACCTAGCACCCACATCTACTCAAGTTTTCATGACCTTTTCATATGTACGTGACTTCCTCTTCTACATCATGCATATGTATGCACTTTCCTCCATTGCATCCCTTGTACGTACGTGCTTTCCTCCACTACAACCCACGTACACCTCAAAAACTAGGTTTTTTCTCGAATTCTGCAACTCTGAAACTTTCATCGTCAACCCTCCTTTGCTACCTTAGACTTGCGTAACTTTATATGTATCAATGAGTAGCTACAATAAACCTTTCACAAAATAATAGATATTAAATGTGCTCAATAGGTGATAATAAGATACCCTTGCTCTCTTATTTATACTCTCCAAGTAGCTTCCTCTAGGGGTTATCTTCTAACTGTTTTACCCAACTTCCTTCTTTTAGGGCTAACCCACTTCTAACTACTTTGTCCACTTACAACCACTTTATCCACAAATAGTAANAATGAGTAGCTACAATAAACCTTTCACAAAATAATAGATATTCAATGTGCTCAATAGGTGATAATAAGATACCCTTGCTCTCTTATTTATACTCTCCAAGTAGCTTCCTCTAGGGGTTATCTTCTAACTGTTTTACCCAACTTCCTTCTTTTAGGGCTAACCCACTTCTAACTACTTTGTCCACTTACAACCACTTTATCCACAAATAGTAATCTCACCACTTCTAGTTTCAACTAATTTATTTTTAATTATTTTCTTTTTGCAACAACTTAACTCATGATTAACTCCTAGTTATAACCACTTTGACTAGTAAACTTATTCTAGGAGCTTCTAGAATAAATTGACTTCTTTGACCTTCTAAGGGCTTCTAGATAACTCATGAGGGTTCTTGAACTTCACTAAGTTGTATCTCCTCAACCATGAGGAACTACATGGTGTACCACATATTATCGGAAACGGCATGACATGTACTATCCATCTAGAATAGTCTCATCTACAAATTCATTGATCTCCATTACATTATTCCTCAACCAAACTTGGATTCCTTAACCACATTGTTGGGGCTACCATAATTTGCTATCGGACTTGATTCAAGGGTTGAAATCAATGACAACCAACCCAACTAATCAAAAATCTCCCCCTTTGGCATTGATGGAAACACTATGATGCAACACTAAAGTCACATCGCTCATGGTCCCCATGTGACCATCGCTCCTCCTAGAATCAAGAATATGTGCTCTCTCTCCAAGCATCTAACTCTCTTTTCATGTGTGACCATCTCTCCCCTTGGAATCATGGCTTTGGTCTCTTTCTCAAAGCATATAACCCTTTCTCCATGCATCTAATGAATCTCTCCCCCTTTGACATCAATGGCAAAGGTAACTTCTCGTCAGGGCTACTCCCCCCAATTGAACTATCCCTTGGGATTCTCCCCCTAACTGAACTCTCCCCAAGACTGCTCCCCCAAACTGAATTTTCCTCTTTATGGTGCTTCCTAGTGTAAATCTAAGACATATAAGAATAGCATTCAAAATTCATTATGGGGCAGAAAATATGCCAAGTTTCTGGGAAAGATACTTAAAATCTTCCCTTGGAAGTGGTTTTGTAAAGATGTCTCAAATCTATTCTTTGGTCCCAACATACTCAACACGAATGTTTTTATCTACAACCTGTTCCCATAGAAAATGAAACTTGATTAGAATGTGCTTCGTCTTGGAGTGCATCACTAGATTCTTTGAGATATTGATGGCGCTTTTGTTATCACAATATATCGGCATGGGTTCATCATACTCAACTTGTATATCTCTCAATTTCCATTTCATCCATAGGGATGTTTGTTAATTTATTTAATTATTATTCAATCATATAACCTTTTATTCTCTGTTGATTTTTGCAGGTATTCTGAAGGACAAGGTTAGGGATATGGTGTCGATTTAGATTTTCTTTGGATATGTGTGGTGTTCACTTTAGACTAAAAGGATCTCCAAATTTTCGTACATTGTATATTTGTTTTTTGTTTCGATCTAATTTCTCATGTCTTATTTACTAATAAAATCCACACTATCACAATAGGTTGCAATGGAATCTCATTACAGGCATAAGGGTGACCAGCTAGTTGACACTTGTTGCAATTCTTTGCATATTTCATGGCATCTTAACATTGTGTCGATTACCACAGTCTAACATAGAGAAACTTCAACCTAGTATTTTATGTTCCACCATAATTCCCTCCACTCTCTTTGTCATGTGCCTCCCAAAGGATGTCATATACTTTATGATCTAGAATGCATTAGTTTAAAATACTAGCTATGGAAATATTATATAGGTTTCCCATGGTGAAATTGTATTTTTCATAGTAGATAACCAATCATATTCATTGTTTATGGTCATACATATTTGGTACAGAACCAAACTTGAGGAACTTTGTGATTTATGTGAAATAACCTTGAACTGCTTCCAACAAAAATAGATTTAGATGTGGGAATTCATCCAAGGTATCCATAGTTTCCACATCTCTACCCATGGGCTTGTGGGAAGAGTTGTCACATCTCTACCCAAAGGCTTGTGGGTAGAGTTGTATATATTCCCATGCGCTTGTAGGTAGATTTGTAGCATCTACAACTCTACTCATATGCTTGTGGGAAGAGTTTTGACATCTCTTCCTACAAGCTTGTGGGCAGAGTTGCCACATCTCTGCCCATGAGCTTGTGGGTAGAGTTTTATCATCTACAACTCTTCCCATAGGGATATGGGCAGAGTTTTCACATCTCTTCCCACAAACCTATGGGAAAATTTGTTGCATCTCTGCCAAAAAGTATGTCAATAGAGTTGTAGCATCTACAACTCCGCCCACATGCATGTAGGTAGAGTTGTGACATCTCTGCCCAGAGGCCTACAAGTAGATTTGTAGCATCTACGAATCTACCCACAGGCATGTGGGTATATTTATAGCATCTGCGCCTCTTCCCACATGCATGTGGGCATAGTTTCCATGTAGAGAACTTAGATAAATAAATGTGGAGCTATATAGAAGCATCGACATGCATTTCCATTAGGTCACTTTCCACTGTTTTGGTATTTCAATTTACAAGGTAGACTTTACCTCTTTTACACAGTAGCCACTTTTATGTTTGCAAATGAAAATATAAATATGTAGACATGTGTAAAATTATCTAGGACACCCTCAAAACCTTGAATCACTCAAATTGCAGGCGTTTAAAGACCAGGGCATGCATTTTTTTGAATCCTAGTGTTTATTTCTACACAAATGCATAAATTAAAGTTTAAAAGAAAAACAAATATTTTTCTCAATATTGCATTCCATTTTAGTCTTCATATAGTCTCATACATGTTGATATGTTTGTTTATTTATTTATTTAATATTCAATCATATAACTTTGTATTCTCGGATGATTTCTACAAATCTTCACAATGGAAATGCAACTAACAACTAGCCTATGTTTGATGTGGTTGTACAAGCTCATGCTTCATCAATCTCATGGATGCAAGTAATTAGTACTCATTTTTCCATTTTAGTTAGTGTGTGCATACAGTCTCCAAACATTCATGTATATTTCAACTTTTTACTAAATTTTGGGCACAAATCACCCTAGTATGCATTCTTTAGGGTTTACAACAAATCCATGGTCCTTTAACTTGTAAATTGTAAATTAAAAACACCATACATGAATTTTTCTTCCTAGGGTGTCCATTTCCCATCATGCCCCATTTTCATGCATTTTTTTGCATTTACAAATAAAATTTTAGCATTTTTGCACAGTAAAGGGTTGTTGGTTTCAAAATGCACAACTAAATTATGAATAGATGTAAAATGATAAAATCCAAACTACGCAATTGGAACCACTCAATTTGGAGGTCATATGATTCGTAGACGTGCATTTTACAGTAAGATGGTTTAACCCTCCATTTTACAAAAAGTTTGGAATCTTGGTTCAAGGTAGAAGTCTTTAGTCATTTTATAATGCACACTGTATGATATATAAATATTTAGAATGTTGTTAACTTCACCCCAAAGCTTAGATAACTATATTTGGAGCTATATAGAAGTATGGGCATGCATTTCACTTAGTTCAAAGTATTGTGGGAAAAGTCTGGAATCTTGGTTCAAGGTAGAAGTCCTTAGCCATTTTATAATGCACTTCATATGATATATAAGGATTTAGAATGTTATTAACTTCACCCCAAAAATTAGATAACTCTATTTGCATCTATATAGAAGCATGGGCGTGCATTTTCCTTATTTCAAAGTATTGTGGGAAAACTTGTAAATACCATTTGGTTATGTGTAATAACTTTGTTGAAGTAAAAGGCTAGGGCAATGGTGTCAAGTTAGATCTTCTCTAGATATGTGGGGTGTTCACTTCAGACTAAAAGGATCTCCAAATTTTATTACCTTGTATCTTTGTTTGTTGTTTCAATCTAATTTCTCATGTCTTATTTACTAATAAAATCCATACTATCACAATGGGTTGTATGGAATCTCATTACAGGCATAAGGGTGACCAACTAGTTGACACTTGTTGCAATTCTTTGCACATTCCATGGCATCTTAACATTGTGTTGACTACCATAGTATAGCATAGAGAAACTTCAACCTAGTACTTTATGTTCCACCATAATTTCCTCCTCTCTCTTTGTCATGCACCTCCCAAAGGATGACTTATACTTTATGATCTATAATGCATTAGTTTAAAATACTATCTATGGAAAGGTTATATAGTTTTCCCATGGTGAAATTGTATTTTTCATAGTATATAACCAATCATATTCATTTTTTATAGTCATACATATTTGGTACAGATCCAAACTTGAGGAACTTTGTGATTTATGTGAAATAATCTTGAACTACTTCCACCCAAAATAGATTTAGATGTGGGAATTCATCCAAGGTATCCATAGTTTCCACATATCCTCCCACAGGCCTGTGGGAAAAGTTTCCACATCTCTGCCCATAGTCCCATGTGTATATTTGTAGATCTACGCACCCACATGCCTCTAGGTAGAGATGTGGCAACTCTTCCCACAAGCCTGTGGGCAAAGATGTTGCAACTATACCCACAAGCATGTGGGTAGAGTTGTAGCATCTACAACTCTTCCCATAGGCCTGTGGGCATAGTTGCAACATCTTTTCCCACAGGCTTGTGGGCAGAGTTGCCACATCTCTACCTAGAGGCATGTGGGTATAGTTTTAGCATATACAACTCTTCCCAAAGGCCTATGGGTAGAGTTTCCACATCTCTTTCCACATGCCTATGTCTAGAGTTTCCATGTGGGAAAAGTTACCACATCTCTTCCCACAATTATGTGGGTAGAGTTGTAGCATTTTCAACTTCGGCCACAATCATTTGGGCAGAGTTTCCACATCTCTGCCCACAGGCTTGTGGGTAGATTTGTAGCATCTGCAAACTTTTCACACAGGCCTGTGGGCATAATTTCCATGTAGTGAACTTAGATAACTAAATTTGGAGCTATATAGATGCATGGGCGTGCATTTCCATTAGGTCGCTTTTTATTGTTTTGGTCTCTCATTTTACAAGGTAGACTTTGCCTCTTTTACACAGCGGCCACTTTTATGTTTTCAAATGAAAATGTAAATATGTAGATAGGTGTAAAATTATCTAAGACACCCTCATAAACTTGAATCACTCAAATTGCATGTGTGTAAAGACCAGGGCGTGCATTTTTTGAAGCCTGGCATGCATTTCTGCGCAAATGCATAAATTAAATTTTAAAAGAAAAACAAGTATTTTTCTCAATCATGTGTTCCATTTTAGTCTTTCTAGAGTCTCATACATGTTGATATGTCTGTTTATTTATTTAATTATTATTCAGTCATATAATCTTATATTCTCTAATGATTTTTGCAGGCCTTTGCAATATAAATTCAACTAACAACTAGCCTATGTTTGATGTGGATGTAGAATCTCTTGCCTCATCAAGCTCATGGATGTAGGTAGTTAGTACTCATTTTTCTATTTTAGTTAGTGTGTGTGCACAGTTACCAAACATTCATGTATATTTCAAACCTTTACTAAATTCTCAGCACAAATCACCCTAGTATGCATTCTATAGGGTTTATAATAAATCCACAATCCTATAACTTGTAACTTGTAAATTAAAAACACCATACATGGATTTGTCTTCCTAGGGCATGCATTTCTCATCATGCCCCATTTTCATGCATTTTTATGCATTTTTTTCATTTACAAGGCAAATTTTAGCATTTATGCACAACAGAGGGATTTTTGTTTCAAAATGCACAATCGAAGTATGAATAGATGAAAAATGATAAAATCCAAACTCCACAATTGCAACCACTCAATTTTTAGGTCATATGAGTCATGGGAGTGCATTTTACAATAATACAGTTTTAACCTCCATTTTACAAAAATTATGGAATCTTGGTTCAAGGTAGAAGTCCTTAGTCATTTTATAATGCACTATGTATCATATATAAAGATTTAGAATGTTATTAAATTCACCCCAAAACTTGTATAACTCTATTTGGAGTTATATATAAGCATGGGCATTCATTTCCCTCAGTTCACTTTCTACTGTTTTGGTCTCTCAATTTACAAGGTAGACTTTGCCTCTTTTATACGACAGCCACTTTTATGTTTGCAAATGAAAATCTAAATATGTAGACAAGTGTAAAATTATCTAAGACACCATTAGAAACGTGAACCACTCAAATTGAAAGAGTGTTAAGACCTAGGCGTTCATTTTAGTGAAGCCTCGCTTGCATTTCTACACAAGGGTATAAATTGCAGTTTAAAATCCAAACATGTATTTCTGAAGTGTGACTGTGCATTTTTAGTTGTATATTCTCAAACCATATTGAATTATGGTTTTATGAAACAATAGAAACCTTGATACTAATTGTTTATATCATCATATATCGAGAACATTTCCATCTACATCTGGCTCAACCTGCTCCCTATGTCCGATGTAATTTGAATTTTTTTTCACTTTATTATATAGACGTCGGACCTACGACAATCGTTCATCCCATTCCATTCAGGACTTGGATATCTCATGTGTCGCCACTTCGACGGATGTTGTCTACCATGGCTTTATGTATCCACCAAATTCATCATGCCATATCATTGGATTTTCGACGAAGTGGGAACTGTAGAGCATCGCTACGCCAATGTAGGTCATTGACCATAAAGTCACAATTTCAAGGGAGTGTGCATCACCTTTTTGATGGTACTTACACACAGCTAAGTCAAAGTAACAATCGTCATCATCGATACAATGATGGAAAGTTGTCTAATAATGGTTTCATATAATATGACACGTGGCAGAAAGATTCACCGCCATATCAATAATGATGTGATTGTCAAAATTGTGATTATTTTATGTGACAAACATATGTTTCATACAACCTCTCCATAGACGCCACATAGCAGTTTCTTATGTCATAATTCCAACAGATTGTTCTACGATCGAGAGTGCGACGAAAGGAGTTCGAATGATATCTATAAATTGGGTTTTTCAAAATCCCAATGGAAATCCATGGAATGGGCGTTGGAAAATGGGCCAAATGTACTAGTGCAATCAAAAATTATGACAGGGTAAACCCTATAGAAAATGCCTAGACAATACCAAAATTGAAAATTAATGTAGAGATAACTAGGGGGGATCCTATCTTGATCTTCATCCTCTTCTATTTTTTCATCCTGTTCCTGGGGGACCATTGCATTAAGGTCAGGGATCTAATTCGGATGTGAGATAGAATTGGTCGATTCTGAGCCTGTTGGGATTATCCCATATTGTCCATTGAAATTCGATTGGAGCCCAATTTCTTCTAACTGACTACAGAGAGCGTTGAACTCATCGTGGAGAGACTTAAAAAATTTTCTATGTTGCACTAAAATTTTGAGCATGACAAGAATCTGGGATGCCAATGTGCCCACCCTCTCCTAAATGGAGACAACCAGAGAGTGTGGGTCGTCTAATTCCTATTGCAGCTAGAGTAGCCTCAAATTCAAACCTGAACATCTATATGTCATGTTGGAGGTGTCACCCAAGCTATGCTCCCACCCGATGATGATATGTTGGATTCAATATTGAATGCATGATACAAATTCAATAATAAATCCACTTGCTTCCAAATTTGGGGTGGAGTACAGGCCCTCATACTTGTAAATTTAGCACTAAATCCCATATGTCCTTTCCCTTTTAGAGATATGATGCCTGAGAGTGAGAGAACTAGGTCCAAGGGGTTTTATTTCAATGTTTCATGAGTGCAAAGGAGATAGAGGACCTACGGTAGCATGGGATCTGTTGGCCCCCATGGAAGCTTTTTGTGAATAGAAGAGAAAGAGGCCACAGACAAGGGGGGAAGAAAGGAGGGTAGTACGAGCTGAGGAAAACAACAGAAGGGGGGATGGAAGTTGGGGGGGAAGATTCCCATCCCTACGAGATATTACAGAAGGTCAAGAAAAAAGACGAGGGGAACAGAGAAGGGGAAAGAGGAGAGACGCAAAAGGGGGAAGGGAGGGTGGAATACAAGGGGACAAATGGATCCACATGGATGAATTTGTTGGACACTAAGTGAAGGGGAAGGCAGTTCGCATGGCATGAAAGGAGGGGGCCATGAAAATGGAAAGGGCCCATAAAATCCAAAAACCATAGTCATATTCCCAATACATAGAGAAGGAATGAAGGGGAAGGGTTGAAACTAAGACTACCATCAATGACAAGAGAGGTGGTGTCTCCTTTGGCTCCATTATTGGCCATATTGTCAAGGAGAGAGTTCAGATCCCACTTAAAATGCCACCAGAACACTTGGTTAAAATCCTTGAGAATACCCTAAATGCATTTGAATATTTATCTAAGGATCACATCCACAAGGAAGGAGGAAAGTCTTAGATGCCTTATTGTATTCTTAGAGTCACCCACAACTGAGAGAACTTTGATGGTTTCAAATTTGGCTTTGAGAAGTCCTTGTAAGAGTGTGTATGCTTCATCATGGTTATTGGTGGCCACTCCTAAATTTCATGATAAATTGGACTCGATATTCCCTCTAGGGCCATATAGAACCCCTCCCGCACTTTCCACCCATTACAAAAAGGATCGGTTGCTAGAACTACTAAAGAGTTAAAAATATACATCAAAAAAGGACATTAGTTTTGTGAGCCATGAGCTCACAAAACTTACTAAAAAATGTTTGTGAGCTCATGGCTCTCAAGCTTATATTTTGATGTCATGGCTCAAAGCTTATATTTTGAGTTTTTTGGCGAATGCTTGGAGAAGTGTTTTTTGATATTTGTGGAAAATATTTGGAGACTTCATTGCATAGGTGAGGGATCCTTGTCCTCAAAAATTGAATTATTTATGGAAATCCAAATACCCCAAGGTATAGTTAGGGGGGGGATTTGAAATTTTATGTTTCCTAGTTGCATATCCAGGAATTTAGTGTTGTTTCAATGGTATATCCACCCCAAACATAGGAGAGACTTGTTACCCTCTGGATATCTATCCAAACTTCCAAGGTGAATTTACAAATAATGATAAGGTGATGATTAGTGATCCGTCAGGATTTCTCGAATGACTTATGGTTGAGTTTTTAATTGCATGCATTAATTGACCATTGGGAAACTTAACGAAAGAGCGAGAAAAGAAATGAATTATACAGCCATTAACATAATTTCAGATCTGAAAAACAATGAAAACAGCAAACCATAATGCACAGAGGTTGATAACGGAGTTCGGCAACTTTGCCTACGTCTCCGGGCCTTTTCTCTTGTGGGGGAGGCTTCTTTATTTCTTTTCGAAAGCTTAATGGTACATCATTACAATTTCGAATGGCTTCCAGACTGATCTGGTCATGTTCACCTAGATCTCTAGAATCTTGCACAAAAAACGGCACCTGAATTGGATGTCCTGAGCTCTCAGAAATCGTCCGACAGCATCTCCTCCTCAACGGTCTCCCTGCCTCAAACTGGCTTTGACTTGGCTTGCCTTAGCATCTCTGCTCTGAAATTGCTCTCCAAAGTTGTCCTTGGCCTCAAAATGGCCTTGGTTAAATAGTGGGGAAGTTAGTTTTCCCTCTCCAACTTCCTCCACGAATTTAGGCTCTAAAAATGCCCAACAACCCTTAAAAATGGATTAATTACATTTAATTTAGCAAAAGTGGTTATAAAACCCACTTTGCAACTATATATTAGTTATAATATGGGCTAAGCCCCCCAAATCTGGGTGCGCGCCCCTTTCAAATGGTCACATGGACTGCATGTGGCCACGCGCTAGCCCAAAGGGCTAAGCGCGGGCCACCCCTTTCGCACTAGCTCCGGGTTATATGGGCGTTATCACAGGACCACGAGCTGGTGGCTATATATCCATTGCAACCGCATCCAACTGTCCATGCTAACTGTATACATAACCATCGTAACCATATTTTAAACCGCGCGTAATCAAACATATATGCACTGTGGTTATATGTTATACATTGGAACCGCGGGATTTTAAACTTTATATCTATACCGTGCATTATAATATGGCTACGGTTACATACAAAAACTACAAGACTGCGGGTCGGGGCCTAGCCCCGGCCCGACACCCCGCCATCCAACACGTAGCTTAACTTAAAATACATTTAATCCTGATTACAAATCAAGTAACACACGGTGGTATAGCGGTTACCGCAGTTTGTTAAGGCGTAGACGGAGGTGGAGGTCCAGGGTTCGAATCCCCTGGGCCCCAAATAATTTTGATATAGCCCTCATTGGCTAAACCCGGGGTGCCACGTGGCAGCCCGTGATTGGGCCACGTGGCACCTTTCCAACCAATCGCTGAATGCCACGTGTCGGTCTCTTATTCGTCCACATCTGCCACCACGTCAACTGCCACGTCGGAAGCCGTACACTCTGTCATCCGTGCCACGTCATCTGTCATATGCCTAGTCATCACTGACACGTCATCTGCTGATGTCATCTGTGCCACGTGTCACCCTTCCAGTGGTGACACGTGTCACTCCAAGATTGGTCCAAGTGCGTGCCAAAAATGCCAAATCAGCCTGCCACGTGTCACTCTCTGGAGCCGCCACGTGTCTTGTACGGAATATGCCACATGTCAATGTACGGACCTGCCACGTGTCTTGTACGGACTGACACATGTCATGTATGGACTGTACGGACAGGTATAGTCAGCATCCAAAATTTTCCCTATTTGGCTTGGCGGACAGAATGCGATATCTTCTCCATACGGACTCTGTTTGACATAAAAATTATACCACCGAAATCAGGAAGACGAGCCGGACGTAATGATGTTGGTTTCGTCAGATTCTGAGCACTTTCATTTTTGAGCATTTTTCATGCCCTGTCAGGCTTCTAAATTCGATTTCAGATCACACCTCCCAACAATAAGACCTTTTGGTCCCCAAAAGGTTACTGACCACTCAACAAGCTCGGGATAGGCCACCCGGCTTGCTCTGGATCCGATTACATTAATGGAAGCAAAATACACTGAAGCTGAGACATCCACTTCTGGCAGAACCAAGTGACTGCTCTTTTTCCTTCACGATGTTCCTCTTGCTCTGCTGGTAATCCTTCCTCCTTCATGGGTACATGCCAAGTTCTTTTGTCCTTCTTAGGATGAAGCTCTGGATTAAGCTTCCAACAACTAGCCTTTTGATGTCCACTCTTGATGCAAAACGTACAACGAGTTTTTGGCATCCAGACCTGCTTAACCTTCTCCTTCTTCCATTGTGGACTTGAGCCTTTACGTCGTGTTTCCTTCCTGGACGACATAGGTTTCCTGTACAAAGTTTGTCTCTTCCAACACTTGGCAACACAATGCTTAGGTGAAAGACAATAAGTACATGGATAAATTTTTCACAAGTTCCGGTTTACTTGATTATGCTTGTTATAATCAAAAGGAGAATTAACAAAAACATGACCATTATACCTTCCATGCTGATCTCCACTTTTCTTTGGAGACGACTTGCATTCACTACTGCAACCCTGAAGTGATGCGCCATTTCCTTTTGTGAAGTGTTCTCGCAATGTCTTAAGTTGGCCATTTGAAGCATCACTTGCTTCCGAAGTTTTGGAACCTTTCTTGGAAGACTCTCCAAGGTCCCCTCTTTCATATCCCAATCCTAAGTATCGAGGCCTTTCCTCAACCTCAATAGGATTTACAATGCCTTGACCTCTACATCCAAGGCCCTTTCCTTTTTCATAGGCCATCTTGGTTAGTATTCTCAAACCTACACCTTTTGTGTGTTTTTCAAATTCACCAAAACCAACTTGATGAGTATGAGGAATATTTGATGAGAAACCTTCACTGCATACCTCAGATATGTTGTCTGAAACAGATGTAGAAGGCACTACCTTCAATGCTTCTTTTCCTTTGTTGTTCTTTGAAGCTTTTACTTGAACCGTGCTCTTCCGTTCCAAGTAGTCTTCATACAACACTTTCACCATCTCGGCCATGGCAAACACCGAATATCTGAACTCCTTCTCGTCTTGAGAAAGTCCTCCTGTAGATGCCATTTTCCTCTTTGAGATGTGTTCTTCCCTGGTTAACATGCAAACTCAATTCCAAACGTCAACTAGCTCTGATACCACTTGATCCGTCAGGATTTCTCGAATGACTTATGGTTGAGTTTTTAATTGCATGCATTAATTGACCATTGGGAAACTTAACGAAAGAGCGAGAAAAGAAATGAATTATACAGCCATTAACATAATTTCAGATCTGAAAAACAATGAAAACAGCAAACCATAATGCACAGAGGTTGATAACGGAGTTCGGCAACTTTGCCTACGTCTCCGGGGCTTTTCTCTTGTGGGGGAGGCTTCTTTATTTCTTTTCGAAACTTTAATGGTACATCATTACAATGTCGAATGGCTTCCAGACTGATCTGGTCATGTTCACCCAGATCTCTAGAATCTTGCACAAAAAACGGCACCTGAATTGGATGTCCTGAGCTCTCAGAAATCGTCCGACAGCATCTCCTCCTCAACGGTCTCCCTGCCTCAAACTGGCTTTGACTTGGCTTGCCTTAGTATCTCTGCTCTGAAATTGCTCTCCAAAGCTATCCTTGGCCTCAAAATGGCCTTAGTTAAATAGTGGGGAAGTTAGTTTTCCCTCTCCAACTTCCTCCAYGAATTTAGGCTCTAAAAATGCCCAACAACCCTTAAAAATGGATTAATTACATTTAATTTAGCAAAAGTGGTTATAAAACCCACTTTGCAACTATATATTAGTTATAATATGGGCTAAGCCCCCCAAATCTGGGCGCGCGCCCCTTTCAAACGGTCACATGGACTGCATGTGGCCACGCGCTAGCCCAAAGGGCTAAGCGCGGGCCACCCCTTTCGCGCTAGCTCCAGGTTATATGGGCGCTATCACAGGACCACGGGCTGGTGGCTATATATCCGTTGCAACCGCATCCAACCGTCCATGCTAACTGTATACATAACCATCGTAACCATATTTTAAACCGCGCGTAATCAAACATATATGCATTGTGGTTATATGTTATACATTGGAACTGCGGGATTTTAAACTTTATATATAAACCGTGCATTATAATATGGCTACGGTTACATACAAAAACCAAAAGACCGTGGGTCGGGGCCTAGCCCCGGCCTGACACCCCGCCATCCAACACGTAGCTTAACTTAAAATACATTTAATCCCGATTACAAATCAAGTAACACACGGTGGTATAGCGGTTACCACAGTTTGTTAAGGCGTAGACGGAGGTGGAGGTCCGGGGTTCGAATCCCCCGGGCCCCAAATAATTTTGATATAGCCCTCATTGGCTAAACCCGGGGTGCCATGTGGCACCTTTCCAACCAATCGTTGAATGCCACGTGTCGGTCTCTGATTCGTCCACATCTGCCGCCACATCAACTGCCACGTTGGAATCCATACACTCTGTCATCCGTGCCACGTCATCTACCGTACGCCCAGTCAGCACTGACACGTCATCCGCTGATGTCATCCGTGCCACGTGTCACCCTTCTAGTGGTGACACGTGTCACTCCAGGATTGGTCCAAGTGCATGCCAAAAATGCCAAATCAGCCTACCACGTGTCACGCTCTGGAGCCGCCATGTGTCTTGTACAAAATCTGCCACGTGTCAGCGTACGGACCTGCCCCATGTCATGTACGAACAGGTACAGTCAGCATCCAAAATTTTCCCTATTTGGCTTGGCAGACAGAATGCGATATCTTCTTCATATGGACTCTGTTTGACATAAAAATTATACCACCGGAATCAGGAAGACGAGCCGGACGCAATGATGTTGGGTTCGTCGGATTCCAAGCACTTTCATTTTTGAGCATTTTTCATGCCCAGTCAGGCTTCTGAATTCGATTTCGGATCAATTAGTTTCAAAATATTTTATGTAGAAACAACATTTTCCAGACCCTAAAATTTCTTTCTCTATAGTTGGTCCCAAGTAGTTGCCTTATTGTGCAGCAATAGCCACATAAAAATTTTGTCTTTGATTAGACACTTAAGTTTCTAGATTTTCCTCCCCCACCATGATGTAGGATCAACTTTGTTTTTATAGGCTAGTGTTATGTACCCTAGCCTTGTTGCAGATCCTCCTATGGGGTTCAAAGACCATAGAATCTTATCCTCCTGGTCTAAGAATGGAACAAAGGTAGTTTGGAGGGTTCTAATATAGTTGTTCCACAAGGGAGCATAGTCGCCCGCAAGTCCTAATACTTTCCAAGACATCCACTGAACTTATCATGTGACATAATCCATTCTCATAACTTGGCTTCGATAGTAGAATCCTCCCCAATTGAGGGAACAAGCCAAATTATTTTGGATTTTCCTTCTACTTTTATTACTTACTTGTTTATTTATTATTATTATTTTTCATTTTTTATGATTTTTTTTGTAATAGTACCAGGATTTTAGGACATGTGTTGGAAGGGCAAGAGGCAAGAGCCAATTTCTTCATAGAGACTCATGAAATATTTATTGAAACAATCCCAAAAGAAATTAAAAAATATATTGACTGAGCCAATAATGAATAAAATTACAAATGTGGAATGGTTAATGTCCAAATTATTCAATGGAGGTCAAACAGATTTACATGAGTGGGTTGAAAAAATTGACAAAGAATATTGTTAAGAGAAAGAAATTGAGGAAAGAACATTAGTCGACAAAGTAAAAGAAAGGTTCTACGATGATTTCCATGACTAATTTTTCTACACAATACTAAATTCGTTGCACAAATTCCTTTTAGATAAAGGCATCAATCATATTGTTGAATATTTCCCCCCTCTTCATACACCACTATTGAATAACAACTGGAGAAAACAACAAGGTGACTAGGAAAAAAATTTAGAAGCAGATTGCAAAGACACATGAGAAGTTCGGGATTTTTCTTAAAGAAATGAACATGGCAATGATCTGCCCCCCCCGCTGACCAGGAGTAGTCAGGGTCGGCAATGGAGATTAGTTGTCTATGGGATGAAAAAAATGGATTAGATTAGTCAGCCTACACTGAGGATTCATTATGTCGGTAAGAAGAAATAAGTTGACCGAAATAAAATGAGAATATACATTAGATAAAGAGACAAAAAGGAGAAGTGCAAGAACAATGCAATATTATAAATCTTTGGTCAACGTTTAGAATACATAACAGTACAAACGACAAAAAAGAGAGAATATATGCATGATGCAGGGTATCCAAGGAATTCAAGTTGAGAGCAACCCTAGGAGATGATGAACAACCATATCTTGCAAAAGGTAGCAGGTTGCGCCCTTCGACTGGCATATGTTGGTGAAATCATGGATGTAGACAACTTGGGACCCAACTTATGATGATCTTTGATTCTTAAATAATAAAGTCCCAAAATTAGAAAATTCCTTCACTAAAGAATACATATTGATCTAGAACCTTCTTCGGTGTGGTATCGAAAAAATGATCAAGGAAATCTAGGATATCAACTTTTGATTGAGATACCCCCATTAGACCAAAATTGGGTAGGAATTCAGGGAGATGAGAGTATACTCCTTCACATGAAGGATCTCATAGACATTCCCCCCTATCGACTTTACTAACTACAAAGGAAGATATGCATTCAGTGAACATTTTTTATGAAACGACGTTCCCTCAAGAGAGAGGGTTTGTCGACTATATGTATATATATATATAAATGGTGTCATATGGTTGGAATTCCATATCCAAGTAAGGTAGTTGAGTAAAACAAAGAAAGTAAAGAATCATAGATAACAGTCAAATCGTCAACAAATTCAGTTGAAGCATAATTGTCGACACAGCTAACTACTCCAATAGAATTACAATCAACCATATAGTCAATTCCAAAAGTTAGTCAGTAAACTCAAACAAATCAAAGTATTCCAAAATCAAAACCTCCACCCGAAGATAAAATGTGTATGAACTACATTCCCATCTATGAAGGACATTAGGATCCCAAGATACATTGGTTCGTTTGCAAAACATCTTGGGATGTCACTTCCATAACTGATGAAGATAAACGAATGGCTCGATTTGGTGCATCCTTAAGGCAAAGAGAATTAACATGGTTTATGACCTATACTAAAAACCAACAAAAATCCAAAGCAAACATCAAGTCTATTTTTCTTTCTTTATTTAAAAAGCGAGATGTCAAATATATTGTAGCACAAAAGCTTAAGAAAATAAAACAAAAAACAGGAGAAATAGTAATTGAGTATGATAGAATATTCAAGGATCTGCTCAACCAAATTCTATATTTGATCGATAAACAACTCTTGGTGTAGTGGTATGTGTCCTAATTACTGCAAAAACTTATACCATTATTTATGCATGAAATTCAATCGTGTGAGGAGGCACTCAAAAATACCTAACACATAGAAACCCACAATGACCAACCATCAACTTCAACATTGATGGATAGAATATTGGAGCGAAAAATTCAGATGCTCCAATAGTCCTTAAATAATTTGATTGTTTGAATAAGTGACCTTTGGTGCTCTAGTTGTCTAAATTACGGTCACACAAAATATTATTTTAAATGTAATGATGCATGTAAAAGAGAACTTTATGTTCATCAAGTGTAGGAATAAATTTATTGTGAGATATGAAAAACTATGACAAACTAGAGTACCAAAGATTTCCCTCACAATCTAAGGAATTCCAAGCCTAAGTGGTGTGTTATATTTGAGGAGTCTTTTTGAGTTGTTATATTCTTTGCAGTGAAAGAACAATCATAGGACTATCTAGTCGAGGTGGATTGACTAGGTGAAGAATTGACCGATAAGTCAAGTTGAGTCAATGTTTAAGTCTAGGTTGAAGTGATCGATCAGGAAGTCATAAGTCAAAGTGACCAATGGGAAAGTTGAATTCTAAGTGGCCAACAAGAGGTTGAGTGGAAAACAGTTGAAGATCGGCTAGAGGTCATCTTGTAGTCAATTGGTAAATCAACTAAAGTCGATTGTAACAAAATCCTGAGATTTGCAAGATTTGTATCCAATCATTTGTGTGGATCTGTAACCATTTTTGGGTGTGATGATTTAGGATTTTTTATGTTTTAAATCCTATAAATGAGGCATGTTGTAATACTATAGAAGCTAATTAATGATGTTCATCAAAATTGTTGTTGTTCATGTATATGTAAGCCAGATTGGTTGCAGGGTTGTTCTTGTGTAAATCGAGAGAGTATGATGGTGATTTTGTCTTAGGTGTAGACCAATCTTAGTCATGTAACTCTTTGTTCTGAATGAATTAGAAAACAAGGATCAAGATTCTCAAGGAATGTTGGTTTTCCCATTTGGGTTTCAAGTGCAAAATCTTAGTGTGTTGTTTTTGTCGTTTACTTTTTTATTTAAATATGTCTTCTCTTTCCTAGTGGTTTAGTGTGGATGTATATTTCCTAACATGTGGTATCAGAGATTTATTTGAGATGCTTCGATATTGTGATATCAGAGAAAGGCTAAGAATATCTTGAATCTGAACTGAACCTAGGTCTAATGAGAGTTGTAAGGAATAGATCTTTAAAGTTGTGCTTGAAATAATGGCAAGAAGTTCAAGGATAGAGATCAAAAAATTCAATGGCTAGAATTTTGAGCTTTGAAAGATTAGAATTTAAGATCTCCTTGTAGATTGAGAACAATGGGAATTTGTAAGCCTAGGTACCATTCTAACGGGTATGTTGAGGGAAGAATGGGAGAAATTTGAAAGAAGGGAAAGGAGTATGTTTCGACTTTGTCTTGCAAATTCGGTGTTACTAAATGTCTCAGGTGAAGACTCAACCAAGAAATTGTGGGATGAATTGGGAAGCTTGTACTAGTCAAAATCCCTAGTAAATAAGTTGTTCCTTAGGAAGAAATTGTATCTTCTAAGGATGAGTAATGGGATCTTGTTCATTGGCCATCTAAATGCATTCAATACTATAATAAGTTAGTTATTGTCTATGGATATTAAAATCACTAAGGAGGAGAAATGTATTATCCTATTATGTCATTTCCTAGACTTGTGGGATATCTTAATCGTGGCTATAGGGAGTAATTTGACCACACTAGTGCTAGAAGACGTGGTTGCATCTCTATTGTCAAAATAAATAAAATAGAATAACATGGAAGGACCAAGCAAAGATTCCTTAATTGTGAGAGGTCATCAGGTCAATGGAGATAAAGGAAAATTCTCAGATAGAAATTCTAATTCAAAGGGTATATATAAATCCCTAGTTCAGTCGATGAGAAGATGTTGTAAATGTGGTAGAGCTGGTAATTAAAAGAGATAATAAAAGTAGAAGGTGACATAAGTCAGTATAGGATCCGACAAGAAGTAGTTGATTGGGAGAAAAACTACTCCAGATAAAGGAGGCGATGTGTATCATGCATCGACCAGTACACAGTCAGATTAGGATGTTTGGTTGATTGACTCAGGAGCATCCTTTCATATGACACCTCACAAAGAATGGTTCTATGAATATGAGATATATGAAGGGGGAGATGTGTTTTTTGGGGATGACTCGACAACCAAAAATTTTGGAAGGGGAAGAGTCTGACTGATATTGCAAGATGGTAAGAGTAGAACCCTTCCAGGTGTGCTACATATTATAAGTTTGGAAATAAATATGATATCTTTCAGCAACATGAGTGATGCAAGAGTGCCAACTCTATTTTAGAAGGATATGTGAAAAATGTTCAAGGAAGTGATGGTCTTAATGAAAGGATTTTGTATTGGAAACCTATACAAGTTGTTAAGGAATGTCGACTCAACTAGATGCAATAGCACTTTTGTTCCTAAAGTCAACTCGACCTAACTGAGGTTGAGTCAAAACAAACCGACTTGATTATTCCTCATCAAGTCAAGCCGACCATGTTATGGCACCAAAGAATGGAACACATTGGTGAAAAAGGACTTTGAGCTATGCACAATAAAGGTATGGTCAAAGGTTTTCCATGTTGTAGTTTGGAAATCCATTTTTGTGAACATTGTATATATGGAAAGAAAAATAGAGTTATATTCCCATATGGAGCTACAAGGTCAAAAGGTATTTTGGAATTGATACATAGTCATGTGTTTGGGCCTATACCGGTCCCTTCACTTGGTGGATCCCTATATTATGTTTCCCTCATAGATGATTTTTCTAGGAAGACATGGATATATTTCCTGGGGAAGAAATAAGAGGTTTTCGAGGAATTCAAAGAGTTTAAATCTCTTGTGGGAAACCAGACAGATAAGAATATCAAGGAGTTGAGAACTGACAATGGAGGAGAATTTTGTGGAAAAGAAATTGAGTAGTTCTGCGAGCAGTGGCATAGCGCGCAAAAACACCACACCATATACCCCATGGAAAATGGATTTGTTGAGAGAATGAAAAATACGATGATAGATAGGGAAAGAAACATGTTCATTGGGGTTGGGATCGCACAATAATTTTGGGCAGAGGCAGTCGACACTAAAAAATATTTGGTAAATAGGTCTCCTTCATTAGCACTAGTTGACTCGACTTCACATGAGGTTTGGTTTGGTAAGAAGCCTTCACTTTCACATCTCAAAGTATTTAGTTGTGATGCATTTGTGCATGTTCCCAAGGAAAAGAGAAACACTCTGGACAAGAAGACAGTCAAGTGTATTTTCATTGGGTACAAAAATGAAAGGATATAAGCTCTGGGATCCTACATCAAGGAAAAAAATGTACAGTTGAGATGTGATCTTGAAGGAAGTTGGTGGAACTTCCAAGTCTAAAGGAGTTCAAACAAAGAAGGAACCAGAGAAGGTGGAATTTGAACTGAGTAACAAAGAATACGATTCAAGTGAGTCATTTGAATCAGTTGAATAGGTGGAATAGTCGAATCTGGTTGTTAGGAGGTCTGAAAGAGTAAGAAAAACTTTTGAAAGGTATACTCTGCTTTATTTATATTCTGAATTTGTGTCATTTTCCACTGAAGAGGAGCCCAAGTTGGTCAGGGAGGTAGTCGACTCGACATAGGGTAAACTCTAGAAGGACTCCATGGTGTAAGAGATGGAATCCTCGCACAAAAATGAGACATGGGATTTGGTTGAATTACCTGATGGAAGGAAACTCATCGATAGCAAGTGGGTATTGAAGAAAAAGTTGAATGCAGTAGGTCAAGTCAAGAAATTCAAAGATCGACAGGTAGTGAAAGGATATTCCCAAGTCGAAGGAGTTAACTTTGGTGAGATTTTTTCCCCTGATGAAAAATTAACTTCCATTAGAGTACTAATGTCTATGGATGGAGCATTTGATGTTGAGATAGAGAAAGTGGATGTGAAGACAACATTCCTACATGGGGACCCAGAAGAATAAATCTACATGAAATAGTCGAAAGGATTTGTACTAAAGGGAAAGAAAGAGCTAGTGTGCAAATTTAAGTGATCCATTTATGGTCTAAAGGAATTACCAAGGATGTGGTACCAAAAGTTTGACACATACATCCTTATTTTGGTATTTGTGAGAAGCAAGTTTGATCATTGTGTATATTCAAGGGAAGAAGGTGGTTGTTTCATCTATGTAGCTTTGTATGTTGATGACTCGATGACATGTTGTTGGTTGAAAATAGCATGGATGCAATAAAGGAGGTGAAGATGCAGTTATCGTCCAAGTTTGACATGAAGGATCTCAATGCAACAAACTTCATTCTGAGAATGGGGATCAAGAGAGATTGGGTAGTGAGAAAGATATGGTTGAATCAAAGGAAGTGTATTGAAACAATCTTGAAGTGTTTCAACATGCAGGAATGCAAACCACTCAAGGTGCCAATTCCTATAGGAGAAAAACTAATTGTTAAACAATGTCCAAAGACATAGGAAGAAATAGAGGACATAGAATGCATTCCCTATGCAAGTGTTGTCGGTAGTCTGATGTATGTGATGGTATGCACTCAACCAAACATTGCTCATGCAATGGGAGTATTAATCAGATACATGTTGACTCCTGGGAAAGAGCAATGGACAATTGTCAAGAGAGTGTTTGGGTATTTGTGTGGCACAAAAGATTATGATATACAATACCAAGGGAATCCTGAAGCTAACAATGAAGTAAATGTACATGGCTTTGTCAATGTTGATTGGGCTAGATATATGGATCGATGAAGGTTGACTCGTGGATATGTGTTTAATATGTTCGATGGAGAAATAAATTGGATGAGTGAGATACATGTGGTTGTATCCTTGTCGACAAGATAATTTGAATACATGGCAGCCACTCATTGAGTCAAAGAAGAAGTATGGTTGCATTGATTGTTTTCAGGAGTTTGGTTTGAGAAGAAATCTATGAAGATAAATTGTGGCAGTAAAAGCACAATATTCATGGCAAAGAACTGAGCTTACCAATCCAGGATGAAGCATATTGATGTACAATACCATTTTGTAAGAGACTTGGTGGAAAGAAACAAGGTGTTGCTAGACAAAGTAAATACATTGGAAAACATAGCAGACTCTTTGACCAACTCTATGAGTTTCATGAATCTCTCTTAGTGTAGAGAGAAAATGGGTATTGTTCCCTGATTCATTGAATAGATGTTCATGTTCTCCTATATCAGAAAAGAATACAACAAGTGTGAGAATTTTGAGTTGTTATACTCTTTGCAGTGAAAGAACAGTCATCTGACTATCTAGTCGAGATGCATCGACCGGGTGAAGAATCAATCGGTGAGTCAAGTTGAGTCGATGGTTACCCGAGGTCGAAGTGATAGACCAGTAAGTCATAATTTGAAGTGATCGAAGGGAAAGTCGAAGTTGAAGTGGCCAGCAGGAGTTCAATAGGAGGTCAAGTGGCAACTTACTAAAGACTGAATAGAGGTCGACTAGTAAACCTAAAAATGTCGGTTATAACATAATCCTGAGATTTGTCGGATTTGCAGCCAATAATATGTGTGGATATGTAACCATTTTGGGTGTCTTTAATTAGGGTTTTCATGTTGTAAATCCTATAAATAATTCGTGTTGTAATACTATAGAATCTAGTCATTGGTGCTCATCAAAACTATTGTTGGTCATGTAAATGTAAGCTAGATTGGTTGCAGGGTTGTCCTTGTGTAAAGTAAGAGAGTATGATGGTGATTGTGTCTTAGGTCTAGACCAAGGTTAGTCATGTAAATATTTATTATGAATGAATAAGTAAACAAATATGAATACGCTCAAGGAGTGTTGGTTTTCTCTTTTGGGTTTCTAAGGTAAAATCTATGTGTATTTTGTTTGTCATTTACTTTCTTGTTTAAATATGGCTTCTCTTTCCTAGTGGTTTAGTGGGAATGTTTATTTCCTAAAAATTCTAAGAACTTGACTCAATAATTCCAACTCAATGGTCGGAACAATCCAAACTACCACACAATATATCATATGCAAGCAAATGACCAGAATGTGGAACAAGGAAATCAACGATGAGGAAATCGCCACCAAGGAAGAAATGGCTATCAAGGTAGAGGTGGATACCAAGGACATGGAGGTTATAGAGGAAGTTATAATGGAAGGTATGGAAGAGGTGGATGTTTTCATGATTGTCGAAGGAATTATTGTTTTACCTATTGGAAAGATGATCATATCAGCCCCGACTACCCACTTAAGGAGAAAACCGACCTCAATTTTTGTAACATATGGGGAGTAGGCGACCATTCTTTAGAAGACTATCAACTAATTTTGGAAAAAATTATTAATAAATGAACTGTGAATTTGTTACATATGGTGCCAAAACATAAAGTCTTAAACTCAAATAATTTACATGTGTTCACGAGATTTGGAAATGATCAAGAGAATTACATGCGTCAAGAACCACCAATTCAACTAGTGTGAAACATAAACACCTATCCTAATCCCAAAAAGTAAGGACGAGTAATGTAGGAGGAACTACACTTCTTCAAGAATAATGAGTATGATAAATTTTTCGTTCATGGGGACAAACAACAAAATGCAATAATTATCAACTAATATAAGGAAGTTGTCACAAGAAAAATATCTTGAAAGAATATAAAGAAGACCAAATAATCTAATGAAGTTGTCACAAGAAAAATCACATGATGATTATGACCCTCAAGTCAATCTAGAAATCGATAGCTACATGGTACATCAAGTCATGGTTGAATTTGGGTCGCAAGTCAATATTATTCCATGTGAAACATGGATAAAATTGGGAAGACCAGTACTTGCATGCACAATGAATTATCTAAAATTGGCATACCAAACATTTGTAGAGCCTATTGGGACCTTGAAGAATGTATAGACTATCATAATGGGAATCTCGACTCTATTCAACTTCGAAGTAATCAACCTAGTTGAAGGAATCCCTATATACCCAACATTGGTTGGGAGCTCTTGGGGTAGGAAAATGAAGGCAACTATCTCTCTAGAGAGAGGTAGAATTAAGCTCAATGGAAATGGTTGAAAATTTGTAATTCCACTAGACCTGAAGCTCGAAGCTTGGGATGAGGATGTAGGAGCCAAGAAATTGTACCATATCATGCAAGAATAAAATTACAATGTGGAGCCAAATGCCTTAGGAGAAATTCTATGAGTTTCACCCTTATCGATCGACTAGAACTTATATATCGATTTATATAAATGGAAAATAGAAAACTATGAGTCGAAGGTGAAGGAGTGTTGGTTGATTGAGGCCATACCAATCCATAATTTGTTCTCATGTTTTTCAATTAAATCAATACCTATTTTGTATGAAAAGAGTATCAAACAAACACCAACCTTAGTACACACTAACTTAAATTCGAGACTAGTGTCTCCAATAATATTCAAGGAAATAAACTCATTGTTGTCTCATGTCGACAAGGTATCAAAAACAGTTGCAGAGCATGGAAGAATGCATATAAATATTGTGCAAGATTTCACTCCTTAGGTAGATCATTGGTGGGAAAAACATGCTCCAAGATTGTAGACATGAACAGTTGTAACAACATATTTTGTGGAGCCCGCAGGGGTGTGGTCTAGTGGCCAGCAGACGTGTTGTTAAGGCGTTCATGCTGCTAAGCAGGGCACGAGTTCAAACATCATCTTATCTCTAGCCATGCTTGTGGGTAGTGTGGTTCTCCCTAGGGGTTATAAGGCAGTCGACGGGATTCGACCCTGTGTCATGCGAGCCAGATACCATCGTCGTTATCGATTCCCCTACATACAAAAAAAAAAAAAACGTATTTTGTGGAACTATTTGGAGGGAAAAATATATCTATAACAGTCAACATACACAAGTTTAAGCTTGGATTTGACCCTATATTCCATATTCATCAGTGTGAGAATGAATGTTAAAAAATTAGCTACAGAGATGAAAGAGTGTGGCCCCGCATGTTTCCAAGTACATTAGATGGTATACCTTACAAATGGTATAAAATAGAGGATGCATGAGGTGAAACATTATCGTGGGTTGAACTAAAATAAAATGTTATCAAATATTTAATTTTAGGCCAAAAGAGGCACAATTAATTCAAGCAATTCAAGAGCTCAAATTTTTCATTGAGAAACCAAATCCTAAAGAAGTTATCAAAAGAGGGAAAGTAAAAGTTTTCATAGGGTTGCCTTCAACTTGTAATTTTGCATCAAGCCACCAACAAGAAAATCAAATAGTCCATCGAACGAACATGGAAAATGTAATTTTTCATGGACAAAGATTTAGATGGAAAATGAAACACCCTGAAGTAAATAATCATATAAATATCGTTCTGAGAGTATCGAAGGATGAAAGTAAAGAAAATGTAAAAAAGATAGACTTTCCACCCACTTATAATGAAGTGAAATAAGGGGATATCAAACTCGATGAATCAAATCCCCACCAAATGGATCGATGTGTAGCTGAGAACAAAGCAAGTTGATATATTGATCGACAATCAACCTAAAATAACCCATGTCGACAACTATTGGACAGAAAAGAAAACAACAGAAATAATCGACCTGCTAAGAGAATATCAAGATGTATTCACCCGAGACTATAAAGATCTAAAAGGACTTATAAAAGAGATGGTGGACACAAAAATTGACCTCATACAAGGGGATAAACCCATTAAAAAACATCCTTATAAATTGGTGCATAAATAAAAACCTATTGTACGGAATGATATTGAAGTGATGCTTGTCGCTAGTATCATCTATCCAATCAATAAATTTGAATGGGCCAGTCTTATGGTTGTACAATCGAAGAAACGTGATCCAAAGAAATTAATAATATTTGTCGACTTCCAAGGATTGAATAAGATGATAGTTACATATCAATTATCAACACCTCTCACCTATGAGATAATCAACAAAGTGGCGAGGCATGAGTGCTACTAATTTACCGATGGATTTTTGGGGTATAACCAAGTACCCATTTCTGAGGAAGATCAAGAAAAAACAACCTTTATTTCAAATTTTGGCTCCTTCACATACAGAGTTATGACCTTTAGTGTAGAGCATAATTATTTGACCACAGGGAGAGAATGATTGGTGATGACATTTTCTTTCCAGAAGTTTTGTCACCATCTATTGGCAAATCTGTTTACATTCTATACTGACCATCATGATTTAAAATATTTAGAAAACAAGTCATTGCATCAAGGGAGAGTATGTCGATGGTTGTTATTATTCAAAGATTTTTAATTCGAAACAATTTTCTGACCGGGGAAAAAAATGCCATATCCCGAATTGAAACAGGTGGAGACCCGGAAAGGATTGATGAAGAATTACCGAATTCTCATCTATTTTGAGTTGTGGCCACTCCTATGGATTTAGAAGACATAGTCCAATTCTTAGAGGAGGAGAAGGCCCCTAAATAAATTCTAGAAAGAATGAAAAAAATATTGGCAATGAAGGTTGTCCCATTCACACTAATGAATGGGTTTTTATACAAATTAGGATTTGACAATGTACTAAGAAGATATGCTCTTGAGCATGAACATGAAGAAATAATTGATGAAGCACGTGTTGGTCCCATCAGTAGTGGTGGCCATTATCAAGCAGACATAATAGCAAGAAATATTCTTCAGGTTTTCCTTTGGTGGCAAACTTTACACAAATATTGTCAATCAAAAGTAAAAAAATGTGTTATTTGCCAAAAAAAGGGTCGACCATTACAGAAGGATGAGATTCTCATGTACTTGGTAAACTCTTGTTTACCATTTGAGATCAAGGAAACAAACTTTTTCGGCCCATTCCCTTAAAGATCCATATGAACGGGAGATAAATATATAATTACAGTAGACGAATGTTTGACAAAGTGGTCTAAGGCAGAGCCTATCGAGTCATGTACAAAGGAAATTGCAGCCAAGTTCATCTATGAAAATATTGTTAAGAGATTTGGATGGCCATTAACTATCATTAGTGATTATGGAACACATTTTGTTAATGGAATAATCAAAGTATTGTTGCAAAAGTTTATGATTGATCATAGAAAATATACATCTATCATCCACAAGAAAATGGGTCGACCGATTCCTTCAATAAAACTTTGCATAAAGGTTTGACTAAAATTTATGGATTTGACCAAAACAACTGGAATGATAAGATTCTAGCAATGTTATGGGCCTATAGGATTGTATACAAGAGATCGACTGGCAATACACACTTCAAATTAGTATACGGTCAAGAAGTTGTGGTTCCACTACACTTTTGGACAAATGCAACAAGGGTATCATCTATACTTAGACATGATCTAGATAGAGATGAACAAGAATGCCTTCATCAATTGCACAAACTTGAAGAAGAACGATTTATTGCATTGCACCACCAATATGCCTAGAAACATCAACAGAAGGCTTGGCACGATAGACATATTACATGAAAAGATATAAAACAAGGGGATTTGGTCTTAATTTACGATAGTCAGGTCAAAAGGAAGCCACTAAAGTTAGATAATGCATGGTTGGGTCCCTTTATACTGAAGATATTTGATCGACTGGTGCAGTTCAATTATGAACTTTGCAAGGGAATTTGTTTCACAAGGTTTTCAATGGGGTTCGTCTGAAGAAATACAATGTATAATAGCAACAAGGTATCTATTGGTGAAAACATCCTTGGAGGCACTAATAGATATTGACTAGATAAAAAAACACTTGTAGTGACCTAGTCCCTGAATAAATGAATTTTGAAAAAAACAAAAGAGAAAGGAAAAGAAGGAGAGAAAGAGAAAAAGGAAATGAAAATGAAAAATAAAAGAAATGAGAAGTATAGAAAAAAAAAAGTAGTAAAATGGTTGGTTATGAAGAATTAGGTACAAAAATTTCTAAGGGCGGTGATGTACTTAGAGAAATCATAGTCAACCCAGACCATAAATAAGTGATATCAATCAAACCCTACAACCTAAAAAAGATGGACAATTAATAATCATACTGGAAAATTATTTGATTAGAGCATAGCAGTAGGGACTAGTCGATAGAACAATCAGCAATACCAAAGAAACAATCACACTGGCATGGATAATATCTTTGTCAATTATTAGATGTGTGAGAAAGACTTAGAAAAATTATGTGAGTGAAGTATTCAACAATTAGGAAAGTGAGTTAGAAAAAAATGACAAAATAAAAAAAAACAACCATTACAAGAGAATCGACTGCACGGTCAGGACCGACTATGATAAAACAAAAAACTATGCAAAAAAAAGGGTGGACAAATCGACTAGAAGAGAAAAACCAACCGGTTTGGTCAACTTGAAAAAGAAAAAAGAATCGATCGGCGGCACTCAGTAAACCAAAGGAAAGAAATCAACTGATTCAGCATGATCGACTACTACATGCATCCCGACTTGACCGAGAGTCAACCAGACCCAGTTAACCACCACACACCTATCATCCCCACGCATCAGCCACACAAAATAGTACTAATGCCTACAATAAATATCACTACATGTTGAAACGACTCTCTAGTGTGTGAATTTAACACACCTCGTCATGAAAAAACTATAAATACAAATGTGGGAGGTGACCAAAACACTTTTGTTTTTAACTCCCAAGTGATCGAGTGACTGGTGCGATGAACAAGACCGAGATTTATCGACCATTGTTCCTGCAATTATTGAGCAATATATCAACCATACCAACAATCCAACCATGTGAAATATGAGGGGGTAAATCAGGACAAGTGAAACTTTAGTTGATCTAAGAACAAAGAAGAAATTTGACAAAGAGACGACTGTGGAGCTAGAAGGTAGAATGAAAAACTTTTGGAAAGCAAAAATAGAAGAAATTTTATGGGATAAGCACTAGAAAAAAATTTCAAGTTGGGGGATTGTGGTAGTGATCTGAACCCTGGGGTGATTAGTTTCCAATATTTATTTGCTCCTATCACTCCTTCAAAGGGTCAGCTATAGATCGTTTTACTTGAGCGATTTACAATTAAAGGTATAGTTGAAGTCTTTATAAGATTGAATCCAAAGTGACTGAAAACCCCTTTATTTTCCTTATGTGTTATATGTCATGCTTACATTTAATATTATATATGCAGAAATTTCATGGAAAAGCAACATAAAAACATAATACACATAATGGGCATGGCATTTCCCTTGATAACAGAGTTCACCCGAAGTGGGCTACGTCTCTGGGTCATGCTCCAAATCTTGATCGCTTTATTCTCCTCGATGTAATGATGTATCTCCTTTACAAGTTGTAAGGCCAAAGTCCCTTTTTGGTGACGGCAACAAGAGATTGGAATGTGATCAGGATTGTATACAAGCTTCACAAGTTCTCATGCTCGTGAGGCATCCATGATGTTGACATGGACATCATTCCCACATACTCAATACATAAAAAGAGGAAGATTAAAATATGACCCCCATCATCATGGATCCATAGAGTGCCTTAGATCTACTGCTCAGATCCAAGCATATATATGCAATCCATACAAATATCCTGAAACTATGAGATTTAGAACTACTTTGTTGGCCACTTATCATGCAAGTGCCACAATTTCTTTGTCGCATGTAATTGATTGGTTTTATGTTGGAGAAGATAATAAAAGAAGAGATAGAAGGAATAGGTTGATCTTGCTACCTTGTTGCAACCTCTCCATGCTTCTTCAGACCTGTAAAACGCATGTTATGCTACAACATTTAATGACAAAAAAACATAATGAAAAGCATGCTTACATTGGCTTCTCCATAACTTAGCTTGTTGATCTGAATCTATGCTACAAAAACATACCTCACCATTGGATTTGTGTCGTCGAATTACCTAAAAACAATTGTGAAATCATCTCCATCGGACATAGGCACCTCCTGGGCTCCTCCGGACCTCTATCTCGATTTGTGTGCAACCCTATGCAATTAATGCACAGACATATGCATTGGAAAACATGCCTGATACATGACCTAGGAGTACTAGCATGCTCCCTTGTGCATTGGTGAAAAGGGTTTTTAAATAACATCATGGGTGGATGTTCCAATCAGGTCATTGGCCGAGTTGGTTGGCGTGCATGTGTGAAGGCATAAAGGTAGGGGGAGGTCTCAAGGTCAAGCTCGTGGACCTCCCCATTTTGGACTATGGTTAAAAATGTGGCATATTAGATAGTGAAGGGTCTAACTTTGGCAGAACTGCTAGATGTAGCGGGACCTCCGCTAGATTTGGCGGGGTCCACTATGTTATATTTTTTTTGAACATTCGGTCACATGCCCTCATTGGGCATTGCGAGGGTGCCACGTGGTTCCCTTTGATTGGGCCACGTGGCACCCAGCTATTGGCCCACTATTATCCAGTCAACTACCACATAGGCATGATGTCACTGCATTGTTGGCCTAGTCTACACCACCATGTGGCGCTCCTAGAGGAAGCCATGTCATTTGTACAGTCTGCACAGTCACCTACCATGTGTCTGTATGGATGCCACATCATCTATACAAACTACCATGTTATCCTGCCATGTCACTGTCCAGACTACCACATCATACCACCACGTCACTGTATAGGCTGCCACGTCATTATATGGAATGCCACGTGGCACGATCCAATTGGTCCACGGATCGGCCTGAAAATGCCAAAAATGGGTGACATGTGGCAGCCTCTAGTCAACATGCCACGTGTCGCCTTCATGTTCCTACCACATGTGTTGTACAGATGATGACATCATCCCTATGGATGCTGACTCATCCCTTGTTGACTGGGCTAGGTTGACCAAACTTTGACCGCGAATATCTTTCAATCCATAACTCTATTTGATGAGTCGTTTGTGTCATTAGAAATATTGCGATGCGCTCTTCATGATCATACCATTTTCACTGAGTTTGGGGAAATTTGAATTTTTTCCCTTTCTTTGTCTATTGAGGCCTTTCTGAGCCTCTTGGGACACTTTTGAAACTTCTGTGATGTTCCCTAAATCCATCCGGATCAGGTATGACAATGGAAAAAGGAAATACAATTTTTGGAGAGATCCCACATTATAAATTACTTGGGTGCATCACAGACTACATAATTTGGCGGATGGGAAGAAGAGGCTATGAAATTTATTATAAGTTGATTCCATGAGAGAATCCTATGGTTGGAGCAACCACTGAATATCATAGTTGGACCGATATATCGAATCACCAGATTACCTCGCAAAGGTGAAAAGGTACCTAAGTCTACATACCCTAGTGTATGGATTGAAAATATTACTAGGTCGATCACAACCAAAAAATCTAAAGGACTGCTAATTAGATAAGTCAAGCAACAGCATGAAAAGTGGGAATGTGTCATTATGGATTTATGTATCACCCCATCGGGTAAGGAGTCTGATGTAGAATTAACTATGCTGGAAGAAATTGGAAAAAATGCAGAAAGTGGAAGAGTTTACAATTGTCCTGAGCATGTAGCTGACATAATCCAGACGTATTGCAAGGAGTGTCAAAACTCAGGTAAATCCATCAAATTTCCCTCATTATTAATATGGATAGCTAGAGTCAAAGCATCTCCATTGGAAAAATAGATTTCAAAAAACATCAAGTGTTGACTATGAAAAATTACGAGTAGTTCTCTCACAATTGGTCGAGAATGATTGAGTCTTTACCAATCAATCAAATTTTCATAGAATGGGTCAAGAATGAAAAGAATGTATCACATAGGTGGAGAGTCACCCAGAAATTTCAACAATCACGATCACTCCCTGATACAACACATATCCAACTTAAAATAAACACAACAAAGGTTTGGTATATCGATGACCTAGTCATTCAACCCAAGGAACTTACTTACCACTCAATTGCATAGCAAATTTGTGATTAAATAGAATTCCAATCCAATATTATATTTCTTGTCCCACCAGGGTCCATGGACAATGGTGATGAACTTTTTCTCCCTCTCCGAGATAGTGTTAAGAACCATCTTGACTCTATGGTAGGTTTTCAAAAGTCCCAAGTGCCCTCCTATTGAAGAGGTGTGCAATTCCAATAGTACCTTTTGTTTGAGTTGGGAGTTCTTACATAAATATAAGTGATCTTTGTACCATAGTGAATCATTTTTCCATGTAAATGTATCTGATGCACTGGAATCCTTCTGATACCTTTGAATGAGAGTCCACACTTTTTCATCATTCTTCCATTCATCCCTTGCTTCTATTATCCAATCGGGTTGGCTGATCGAGATAGCACAGAGAAAGGCCTCAACATCTTCATCCTTTCTTGAGAGTGCATCTACCACAACATTTTGCTTCCCCTTTTTACAGACGATTTCAAAATCATAACCCAATATCTTGGTTACCCATTTTTGTTGTTCTTCTGAAGATAGTCTTTGTTCCAAGAAGTATTTAAGACTATCATGATCTGTTTTGACCTTGAAGTGCCTACCTATTAGGTAAGGATGCCATTTCTTCAATGCATGTAGTATTTCCATCATTTCTTTCTAATAAATGGGTTTGTGTAAGTCCTTTCCCTTGAGTGATTGACTTTCAAAAGTCTGGGGCCTTCCTTCTTGCATTAGGATAGCACCAATTCCATTTCCCGAGGCATCACATTCCACAATAAAGGTTTTTGTGAAGTCTGGAGTGGTCAAGATAGGAGCTTTACACATCACCTCTTTAAGTTGTTCAAAAGCTTTAGTTGCCTCTAGAGTCCATGAAAATGCATCCTTCTTAGTTAGTGTTATTAAAGGCGTTGCTATTCTTCCATA
>JASDQU010738140.1:36643-63410 GCA_032191745.1 Picea mariana
ACAAAAACAAGGATATAAGAGAGGGACTACTGAAAACAACCTATATATCAAAATAGAGGATCAATATATGATTGGTGTGGTGGTATATGTAGATGATATCATATTTGTAAGTAATCTTACTATACTAAGAAAAACGTTTTCTACAGAAATGCATAAAGAGTTTGAAATGTCTATGTTAGGAGAACTGAATTTCTTCCTAGGTTTACAAGTCACTCAAAAAGATAAAGGAATATTTATTTCCCAAACTAAATATATCAAATAAATGATAAATAAATTCCAAATGAAATACATTAAACCCATGTGCACTCCCATGGTCACAATATGCAAACTAAGCCTAGATGATTATTCGCCAAGAGTAGACCAAACCATGTACAGATCAATGGTTGGTACCCTATTATATGGAACACCAACAAGACCAGATATCTTGCAGGTTGTAGGAGTAGTAGGTAGATTTCAATTTTCACCTACAAAAACTCACATGAAGGAAATAAAAAGGATATTCATATATCTTAAAGAAACCCTGGAGTTTGGTTTATGGTTTCTAAAATCATAATATTTTACATTGATTGCATTTATTGATGCAGATTGGGATGGTAGTGTAGATGACAAGAAAAGTACTAGTGGAGGAGCATTCTACCTGGGAAAATGTCTGGTATATTGGTTAAGTAAAAAACAGAGATCTATAGCACTATCTACAACATCAACATAGTACATTGTTGTTGCATCTTGCTGCACAAAAGTAATCTGGATGAAAAAAACCCTAGAATATGTACAAGTCAAATATGATCATCCAATCAGTATTAAATATGACAATACCAATGCCATAAATATCTCTAAGAATCGTATTATGCATTCTAAAACCAAACATATCCCAATTAAATATCGTTTTCTTAGAGATCAGGTTTCTCAAAAGGTAGTCAACGTGGAATATATTGATACTAAATAGCAAATTGCTGACATATTCACAAAACCTCTACCAAGAAGTACTTTTGAAAATATTAGGCAAAAATTGGGAGTAATTCCCATACCTCATTAAAAACTATAAAATTAGAATAAGGAGCACATGGGCAGGGGGAGCATCACCTCAGGGGGAGAGAAGAAACATTCCTTCTGTCACTATTGTCAAAGGGGGGGGATTAATAGTAAAACTCAGTTAATGGGTTCTTACTGTGTTTCCATCAATGCTAAAGGGGGAGATTGTTGGACATGGTGTTATGTTGTCATTGATGTCAACAAGGGTTAATATGGATTTATCATCCAGACAAGTATCTGACTATACTAGTTGCAAGAATCGACAGTAAAGAACAAACAAAAATTTTGACCCTTAGATCAAAATGAAATCATGATCAGACGGCTCAGATCTCTTTCCATGAGTCTGTTGAGCAACCAAAAAATGACTAAGTATCATATTCTATCAATATCACTTAAAAATTTCTAAGCATGGTTCATTATGGAGGTAACGGAATTTGGGGGTGCATTTTGATGACACCATAGAAGATATGTGAGTCTGCGAGTCCAAGAGTCTGCGAACCCGAGAAAAATCACTAGGAAATTTTTCTAAGTATAGGTTCATCTTTCAAGTTGCGAAAGTTGGGGGTGTATTTTGATGACACCATAGAATATATGTGAGTCCGCGAGTCCGATAGTCCATGAACTTGTCACACAAAATAATTCTAAGTAAAAGTCCATGTTTGAAATGAATGAGAAATATCCACTCAACGATTGTTTAAATCTGAACCGTAGATATGTCTAAAGCACCTAGCTAAACTAGGGTCAGCCACTCAACACGTGTTTATATCTGAATTGTCGATCTAATTAGATGTTAAGATAAGCATTGAAATGGAAGACATGTGAGTCTACGAGTTTGCGAGTCCACCACGTAAAATAATTCTAAGTAAAAATTCCAGTTTCGAAATGAATGAGGTTCATCCACTCAACGATTGATTAAATCCAAACCATGGATATATCTAAAGCGCCTAGGAAAGACATGATCTTCCACTCAACGCCTGATTAAAACCCAATTGTCGGATCAAGGTGCAATAAATATCGTGGGAGGCCCAGATCTAACCATTCATTGGGACGATAGATATATAGTGAAGATGTAGCTCACATCGTCGAAGGGAGAAGATGTTAATCTGATAACCATTGAAATGAAAATACTCCAAGAAAAGTGCCTAACTTACTAGTGCGAATTGAGAATATGATTCTTAACTTAAAAATATATTGAAGAAGAAAAATAATAAATAATAAGGAAGAAATTTGTTATTAAAACAACATTGTTATTAAATAAATGAAGAGGTGCAATGATACATTATTAAAAGACACAATGGTTCAAATTTTATACTCGTTGGAAGACTATATAAACCAGAAAATATGGGGGAAGGAATATGTCTATGTGGTCTACATCTGAAGATCAAAAGCATGTGCAGAGTCCAAGGAAGAAAGATGAAGATACTTATGAAGCGAGAGTGGAAGGGAGGAGAAAGGAAGGATTAATATCCTTTGCTAATTAAAATTTTAAAGAAAGGGAGTTGGTGCTTCCTAGGGTTGGTGCCCTAAAACAAGGGAGTTGGTGCTTCCTAGGGTTGGAGCCCTAAAATCAGGGAGTTGGTACTTCCTAGGGTTGGAGCCTTAAAACAAGGGAGTTGGTTCTTCCTAGGGTTGGTGCCCTAAAGCAAGGGAGTTGGTGCTTCCTAGGGATGGTTCCCTAAAACAAGTGGATTGTTGTCTCCTAGAATTGGTGCTCTAAATCAATATTCATATAAAACTTGTAATTTGTAATTTAAGTTTATATTTATTGATGTTATTTACAAAAGTTTCTTTCTGATCAATAAAGTTAATAAATAATTATTTAAAATTGATAAAATTTATCAATACCGATTCACTCCCCCTCTCAGTATTGAACTACATTACAACAATTTTATTTTTGATTTTAAGATCATCAATTATAAAACATTTATGGATTTGCTTGATTTTTCTCCAGATTTCTATACAAATGCTCCAACCCCAAAATTCATGTCCATTTAAGATCACCAAAGTAACAAGTGCATCAAATAGGATTTTCTTTATTTCTAAAACCAATTCTTTTGTTTTGTTCTTTATTCATAGACGATGGGCTTATCGTTGGTTTGTTTCACCAACACAGATGACTATTATAGAGTAAATTTATTCTATGCTCATTGTATTCAAGGCCCAGTTTGATGGCTTTGTAATTTCAATTCCAACGTTGGAAAACAATTGCACTCCCTTCATCACTTAAAACATTTATAAATATGTTCTCAAGCAGACTCTGTATCCTCTATTTTATGAAAAAAATCATACGTGGAAAGGATACCATCACACCTCCCTTTCAATAAACTTCCAAGGAATTTATTATCTATATGGATCATTCTAACTAGTGGGTTTAATTCCCAACCCAAATATACCTTGTGTTCATGCTTTCTAGTGCAATGTGTTTGTTGTAAGTAGATTCCAATATATATAAATACTATGCTACATAATGTTCAAACCCATCGTTCTAGTTGGTAATCACCTCTTCCCTCTTTGCATTTATTCCAACATGAGATTGGCTAGTTTGCTAATATGCATAGGATGTAAGTGCACTCCACACATTGCATTGGAAGTGTGAGGTTACATTGGACACTGAAATATGGGGGCACGCATTTAGAAATTGGGAGAGTAGTCATATCTTCACATACACACAAAACTATTCTCGTATATTACAAAAAACACACACTTACACATAGTTATAACTCTATTATATAGAGTTATTCATATCTAACTATTTCCTAATTTAGGTGGTGTAATTGAGAGAATATATCAACAAACAACAACCCAATATTATTACATTAATGTAAGAATTATCTCCAACACCCTCCCTTAATGCTTACATTATGGAAAAGTACAATGATGAAAACAATTATTGAATCAAATTGAGCTCCATCAAGTTGCCTTAGTATATCGCAAGTTCCACTCTCAAACTCCTGAATCAAAGTTCTCCCAAAGTAAATAACCAGACCACACTAAGTCTCATAACCTCATTAGTAGACCGCTCTCGTCTTCAACAACTAATGATGGATTCTTCTCTAGATTCATTGCTTGATCTCCTGAAGTCAACTACTGGACCACACTAAGTCTCATAACCTCGTTAGAGGACCACTCTTTGTCTCAACTAATAAGGGATCCTTTCCTAGATCCACAATTCCCAAACACTGGACAACTATTCATACTGAGATTAACCTACTTAATTCATCCTCTAGCTTGGGAGATATATCATCATTATTTAATTTATCAAAAACATCCAATATTATTACAAATATGATTTATTGGACCAAATACAACCATAGTATATGTGCAAACTTGGTATATAAGATTTGAAGAAAGCAACGACCATTATTGAAATTTGTATGAAATACTTGAATTCTTCCCACCATTGAAAAATGTAAAAACAAAATGATATGCCAACCACTTGGTATGGTTCTAAGTCTCAAATTATGTGATAGGTTCAATCACAATGGAAACGTGAGATATAGAAGTAGTATTCCGCTACTCAAGTGATTTGAATGTGGTCCATAATTGATGCAGGAGCATTTTCCCTCCAAAAACAACCTTGTTTATTAGATCTAGGGGGTCTTTGATTTACTAAGGGTGTGGGTTCCCTAAACTTGAAATTATTGTAATTTTCCATGTTTATTTGAGTTCTAGGAGGATTTCATTAGTTGGATTGAAAATGATTAGAATGTAATCAAGTCTATCTTTGTTAGAGAGATCTCGAGAGTTGTAATATTTAGAGAGATTTTGAGTTATGATATTTAGAGAGATCTTAGGGTGAGACATATATATCTTGATGATATTATGGATCTGAGGGATCCTAGGGATTGATAGTTGAGGGATTTTAGGATATGAACCAAATTTAGGTATCAGAATATTTTTTAGTATGAATATTGTAAGCCTACGAGCATTAGAATTAGAGAATCATAAACATTCGAGTTAGACAGAGAGATAATAGGAAGAGTGTGAGCGAAGGGAAAAGTGTGGCCAAAGGCCAAGTAGAGACCAATTGAACATAAATCAATCCAGAAGGTTGAAGGCCTATGTGTAAAATTATGTACAAATATTTATTAATAGAAATCTTTGTGTTTGTGGGCTCTTTATGTCACTGTTGAAGTTGAATATCCCTTCCATTGTGTAAGTGTGATTGTGTTAACTAATTACAGTCTAGATTGGACTTTCCCTGAGTGTGTGAAGGTTTCAGGTTTTAGAATCATGCCAGAACCCTCAATTCATAGAAGGAAGGATTATTGAACTGAATTGAGATAGAGCCGGTCAAGTGACATTAGAATTGGAGAGAAATTGAGAATTAAAAAAGATTAAAATTATGTTTTGATTGCACGTGAATCGAGGGTGAAATCCATTCAAAGAAAAAAGTTTAAATTTCCTTTGCAAGCAAGGAGAAACAATGAGCATCAGATCAAAGACATAAAACAAATTGTGATCATTGATTTATCAGACCAATGATTTGTTTGTGTATTGAAAGTTTAATGACTGAGATTAGATATGGAGTGGAGCATTGTCAGATCGAAGGTCAGTGTTAATTCAAATTTAACCTATCGAATTTTGTATCAGACCACATCAGAGTCTATGTTGTTGGAGAACATTAGCTAGAGGAACTTCAATAGAACAACACCGATGACCGACTGAGATATATTTGAAGTGAAATAGATCAACGAATCTGGAAAGGACATGTGGCAGTTGGCGGAGATACATGGAAATTGGCCTCAACGATTGTGAAGTGGAAATGTGGGAGTTGGATCCACTGTTGTGAACGAGACACATGACAATTGACCAACAAAGACCAGGTTTGCAGTAGAGAGAGGGAGATTATATTGTGATCGTTGATTGTTTTAGATCGATGACGTAGAATTGACAAAAGGGATATAGTGCATCAGAGTTAATCATCGAAGATCTTGACTCTGACCCGTCAGAGCATCTAAACTCCAAAAGACCTGATGCCAATACCCCGACGAGTAATTTGGGTCATCCATCAGATAGGACAACCTATGGCCTATATCAATTTCAGATCGGACCTTTGACATTTCTAATAAATCTGATCTATTGGAGTCCATAAACTCTGACCATTGGAGCTTAGAACTTAGAGACACTCCGAAGGAAAATTTCAACGACAAAATTGGCACATGGTCACAACTCAAAGTCACCACCTAGAATTAAGCACTCGGATTTAAGAGCTTACTTTTTTAGCGCTCGATTATTGCTTGAGGTCATTTGGATGGTTCGATACTCGAGTTTTAGCACTCAAATTTTGAAGATGAGGAAGGTTAGCGCTCGAGATTTAGCATTTGGTTCTAGCACCAAATTTTATTGAGTTGATGTGCAGTTTAACGAAATATATTAACACCTAGTATTTTGAGAGCTAGTGAATTATAGTAGGAAAAATGAATTTTGATACTCTCATAGGGCTCGTGTAAGGAATTTAAGAGAAGTTGAGAACTGGAGATGCAACAGAGTATTTAAAACTCTGCACCTATGGGACAAACATGATGGGAGGTAATCATTTTTGGTATTAGAGAACATCTTTTCTCTAAACTTGAAGGAGTTATTCAGAAGGAACAATTAAGATTGTGTAGAAAAAGGAATTGGATATTCATTTACATTAGCAAATGTTGAATAATTGAGGTCATTCCAAACAAGGAACAAAGTTGAATGTTGAAGAGACAAGATCTTAGAACAAATCTTACAGGTATTGGTTTAATGTCTTATTATTAAATTTGGTTAAGAAACATTTATGTTTGTAGATAGTAGAAAAAAGAGAAAGGGTAATGATGAGCAACCCTTAAAACCAATAGAGTTGTGACAGAGAGAAGAGAAAGGAGAAGCTTGTGGTAGAAAGAACCTTGCAATAAGGGATGTTGTAAATACTTCTAGCCGAGGAATAAAAGTAAGGAGAACAATGGAAGTTATTTGAAGAATGTGAGTAGGTGAAAAATCCATAGAAGAGTAGAGGATGCTCACAAGGTTATAGTGGAGAGAACCAGTAATACCAAAAGGTCAAGCTCATAAGGAATCTTGATGAAGTATTGAGTGGAAGGTAGAGGAGACTTGCTACAGAGGAGGCTTGATGCATCTCACAGTGGACAAGGAGAAGTTCAAAAAAAGAGGAAACATAAATGACTACTGATTTTCATGACAAAGGATCAGAGATAAGCCACATGAAGAGGAAGGAGGATGCCAAAGTAGTTGGAAAAAATATGATTCAAGAAGAGTTTTATAGGGAATTTGCTGAGTTAAAAGAAAGACTCAGTGTAGTAATGAAGCTGCTACAAGAAATCAATGAATATTAGAGATGGGGTTAGAATATGAAGAAGAAGGTCAAATGGCCTATCATCCATTTGTATATGAAAAAATTGATGCACATAATGAATGTTTTCCTCAGGACAGAGGAAAAACTGAAGAAGAAGAGGAAGCACAAATTGATGCTTGGATAGAGGAAGAGAAACTCATAGCAGTTGAGTTTGTACAGAGGTCAATGATAGAAGAAGAAGTTCACATTTGTGAACCAGAACAAGGATTGTTTCTTTGAGAGGATGGTGATGGATATGCTAAAGAGAGACATGTTGAGAGTCTCGTGGACTATAAGGAAAGTTCAAATCAACATAAGAGGATGATGTTAGAGGAGTCAAATGAGACCATGGGGTATTATGTTTTTGAAATTAATTATTGGTTGTGTTTACAGGTATGTAGGGCCAAGAGTATTTTAGGAAGGAGGAAGAGACACCATTGTCTCCTAAAGGTGATCAAGATCCGGATCAATTTTCAACAAAGTTATGTAGAGTTTTGAGAGGAAAGATCAAGAACTTATTATAGAAGTGGACCATACAGATATGGATCATGAAGACAACATTGAGGATGAAGAAATTGAAGGATGACATTCATATACAAAGACAATGAATTATGAGGAAGAACTAAGGTTGGTAGAAGAATGGCTAAAGAAACCTAAAGGAGAAGAATATTGCATGACATTTGCAGACACAAAACATCCAAGAATGGTTAGTTGCAACGTTGAAAGTGAGGAGAATCAAGGTTAAAGCATGATATTTATGTGTAAAGATGGATTTATGCTACATGTATCGTAGAAATATACAGATTAGAAGATTGTCTCGAAAGGAAACAAGGAGGATAAAAGTAACCAAGAGACTGCCAAAGATAACTCATAAATTCAAGGAAGAACTAATGTACCAAAGGAAGCAAGAAACTACCTATGCAATGAAGACAAACACAGAGTGTTAAGAATCATTCACTTCCCTGATAATAAAATTCAAAAATTGGAAAGAAAAATTGGTTGTTGTAATGTGTTTATGTCTTGTGCGGGCGTAGATAAAGGTGAGAATTATGAAATCATACAGTCTTCCATACAAAAGCAAGGAAGTTGGAGGAGACAAATGAGTGTCTCAAACACTTCAAGGGAAGTTTATAAAGAAGAATGGAGCATGATGTCGAATGTAAGACATATCTTGGGAGAGGTTGCATATTTTGAAGAATAATCTCATGGGTACAAGGACATCAAAGAAATGAAGACCAAGGAGTTGGCAGCCCAAAAATGGAGTCCATATGAAGGACAAAGCCAACACATGATAGAGCTCGACATTGATCTTGATGGATCATGTAAACTGAAGATGAAGAATTCCATATTAGGATACCATGGGATAAAACGGATAATCAGTCATAGATTGCAGATAGTTGAGAAGGACTATATCGGCAATGTACTTGGCAAACAATGAAGCAAAGTATGGATCTTGGAAGGTTGCATACAAGAATGAGGAAATAGAAAGGAAGCAAAGAAAATGAGAAACATCATAAGATTTGGGATCCAAGAGGACTTCAACAAATATACATGATCAAGAGATCATAAAATTTTTTAACCTTGGGAGTCTGATGCAGGAGCATTTTCCCTCCAAAAACATCATTGTTGATTAGACCTACGGAATCTTTGATTTACTAAGGGAGTGGGTTCCCTAAATTTAAATTGTTGTAATTTTACATGTTTATTTGAGTTATGGAAAGATTTCATTAGTTGGATTGAAATTGACTAGAACGTGATCGAATCTATCTTTGTTAGACAAATCTTGAGAGTTGTAATATTTAGAAAGATTTTGAGTTAAAATTGACTAGAACGTGATCGAATCTATCTTTGTTAGACAAATCTTGAGAGTTGTAATATTTAGAAAGATTTTGAGTTATGATATTTAGAGAGATATTAGGGTGAGGTATAGATATCTAGAGGATATTATAGATGGGATCCTACGGATTGATAGTAGAGGGATTTTAGGATATGAACCAAATTCAAGTATCATAATCCTTTTCAGTATGAATTTTGTAATCCTACGGGCATTAGAATTAGAGAATGAAAGAGGTTCGATTTAGATAGAAAGAGGATAGGAAGAGTGTGAGTGAAGGGCCAAGTGTGGCCAAAGGCTAAGTAGAGACAAATTGAACGTAAATCAGGGCAGAATGTTGAAGGCCTTATGTAAACTTATGTACATATATTTATTAATAAAAATATTTGTGTTTGTGTGATCTTTATGTCACTGTTGAAGTTGAATATCCCTTCCATTGTGTAAGTGTGCTTGTGTTGAGTAATTACAATCCAGATTGGAATTTCCCTTAGTATGTGCATGTTTCGGGTTTTAGATTTGTGCCCTAACCCTCAATTCATAGAAGGAATGATTCTTGAACCGATTTGAGATAGATTGGGTCGAGTGACATTCGAATTGGAGTGAAATCGAGAATTAATAAAGAATGAAATTATGTTTTGAGCACAAGTGAATCGAGGGTCGAATCCCTTCGAAGAACAGATTTTAAATTTCCTTTAGAAGCGAGGAGAAACAATGAATGTCAAATCAGAGACACATAATAAATTGTGATCGTTGATTTATCAGAACGAGGCTTTCTTCGTGCATTGAAAATTTAATGACTGAGATTAGATCTGGAGTGGAGCATTGTCAGATCGATAGTCTGTGTTAATTCGGATCGTCCATCGGTGAGGAGAATCTATGGCCTAGATCAATTGCAGATCAGACCTTCAAAATTTTGAATAACTATGATTTATCGGAGTCATAAACTATGACCATTGAAGATCTGAACTTAGAGACACTCCGAAGGGAAATTCAGACAACGAAATTGGAACCTATTCAGAACTCAAGGTCACATGGAAATAAGAGCTTGGATTTAAGCAATTAATTTGTTATTTCCTGGTTATTGTTTGAGGTCATTTGGATGGTTCAGTACTCAAGTTTTAGCACTCAAATTTTGAAGAGAAGGTTAGCGCTCGAGATTTAGCGTTTGGTCCTAGCACCTTATTTTATTGAGTTGATGTGCAGTTTAATGAAATATATTAGCACTTGGTATTTGAGTGCTAGTTATTGAGTTGATGTGCAGTTTAATGAAATATATTAGCACTTGGTATTTGAGTGCTAGTGAACTGTAGTAGGAACAACGAATTATGATACTCTGGTAGGTCCTGTGTAAGGAATTTAAGAGCAGTTGAGAACTGGAGCTACAATAGAGTAATTAAAACTATGCACCTGTGGGAAAAACAGGTTGGGAGGTCATCAATAATGAGAGACTTCACAGGTTTACAATGGCTATTCTCTACAGAATTACTTCAGGCACAAAAATGAGTTTTCAAACACCACAATATTTCCTATAGTGAGCAACGACGAATTTACTCATGTCCTTACTCGGTAATAACACATCAATTCCCAACCTTCACACAACAGATGGGAGAAGAGAGGACTGCAGTCATCCTCTTCACACATTCGTGGCTCAATCTTCAAGAGGCACAAATCATGACTCCTATACGAGCAAAAGACAATTCTGACAGACAGTGGACAACAACAACTAAGGCAAAAAATTTCAATCCAAACACACAAAAAACACACTCAAACAACAATACATATAGTCTCCTACAACAAATTACATCTCTTTCATATTCCTGGGCCCTCCCTGAGGGAGTTAAACCCAGACCAACTCTAATACCAATTTATAAATTGGGAGAGTAGTCATATCTTCACATACACAAAAAATTGTTCTCATATTTATAAAAAAACACACTTACACATAACTATAACTTTATTATGTAGAGTTATTGAAATCTAACTATTTCCTAATTTAGGTGGTGTATTTGAGAGATTATCTTAATAAACAACAAACCAATCTTATTAAATTAATGGAAGCATTATCTCGGACACACATAGAGTTCAATCAAGCAATGGCTAATTGTGCATTTACACAACACAAAGGCCTAAGTTCCAATTATTAAGAAATGGGAAGATCACTGTAGCAGTGAATCACAATGGAAAATAAAATTGTAGCTAATTAATTACTTACACTAACTATTAAAACAATTGAGAGATGGGGTTGTAGGTGAATTCCCAAGGCTCAATTAATGTGCAATGTGCAATCAAATACCAGTGATTTGAGTAAGTGAAAGACCATTGTATTAGATTAATTAATTAAACCAACTCCCAAATTCACTCACAATAAGCCTAAGAAAATTATTTGACTATAGGAATATTGACATGCACTAGTTTGATTTCATTTCAATGATTTGTAGACATAACTAGAACTAATCAACCACACACTTATTCATCAACCATAGTGAATTTAAAATGGCAATAGATTTTTACTTTGGAACCTCAAATCGGAAAATTATATTCAATGGGGATTTTATTAGGCTTTGGAGAAAATTAAAGAGGTGTGAGTTTTTAGGAGACTCCATGTCTTTTACTCACTTTCAATACCAAAATTGTATATGACCATGGCTCAGAGACACCTTCACTTAGTGTGGATGGGTCCTTGACACATTTGTCCACTGAACTTCGAGCAAATTGCACTCTTCTAGCTTTCATTTCTGCTAATGTACTCCCATAGTTCTCCTTTCCCCCTCTCCTCACTACAACCCTAATTTATTTTAATGAGTTGCCTTTGGAAGGCCAACCATCACAATGGTTCATTTCCCCTTCCAAATTTTCCAAAAGGAAAAAAAATAGAAGAAGGATTTGTTTGTTACACAAATTTACAAAAAAATGTTTATGAAAGATCCAATTCAAATCCGTTCTTTAGACCAAAATAGGGTTTCCAACCTTGATTGATCATTTTTTCTACACTATAATTCCAATTGAGGGTGAGCCAAAGGCCGACTCCAAGATATTTGTTGGAAAGAACTTCCTACAAGATATTATTGTCATATATAAAATTAGGATAGGTGATTTGCCTTATCAACATTCATTGGCATTCTAGATATATCACAATTTTTTTTATAATTCTAAGTTATTTGTAAGATTAGAGGGGTTCATTGCAAAAACGAAATAACATCTACGTAATGAAGAAGATTTATGACTATTCCAACTAAAGTAATGCTAGTGAAACCTATTTTCTCTCAACACACCTCTACTATGACAATATAAATGCTAAAAAAGGTAAGGTACACAAGAAATCCTAACTTAACCACTATATTGCAATTAATTTATTTTAAGTGACCCTCACTATCCCTGAACTTAGAAATTACTTTCTTATACAACTTTATCAATATATATATATATATTTAAATATAATAATACATTTTTTTAAATGTTGTTTAAATTAAAGAAAAAATGTCGTTATCACAATAAACTCTTTTTTTGAAAAATATAGTAATAGCATTTTTAAATATTATTTAAAGTAAAGAAAAAATAAAGTACATGTAGCCATGTCTATCTGAAGGTTAATAAAAATGCCTTTAGATTAGAATGCCCCTTAATTGAATATCCATGTGCATTATGCAAGAGGAGTATGTGCTAGAGAATTTAAAGTGGGGGAGCATGTGCTTTTAAAAGTAAAGCCCAAGAAGAGCTCTTTAATGTTGAGTAGTTGTATAAAGCTAGCAACCAGATTTTATGGTCCATTTGAGATATTGGACATAATAGGGCCAGTTGCATACATGCTTGCATTTCTTGCTTCCATGAATGTGCATAATGTATTTCATGTCTCTTTTCTAAAAAAATATGTACATGATCCTAACCATGTTATTGATTGACATCTGATTCAGGTAGAGACAGAGGGAGAATTTCAAGTCAAGCCAATGTGGATATTGGATAGAAAAGTCAAAATTCTCTAGAATCCAGTTATAGAGATGGTAAAATTCCAATGGACCTGCTACGGTCCTAAAGATGCTACTTGGGAGCATGAAGATGCCGTGTGGGTAGAGTGACCACAACTTTTTGAATAAATTTTGAAATCTTGTTTCTGTTTTGTGTATGCACTGAGGATAGTGCGAAAATAAGGGGGAGGGGATGTAACACCCCAGGTTTTGAGCCCCATATTAAATAATGTATTTTGTTTATCCATGAAAGGACAGAGTGCCCAAACAATGGAAAGAGGACAATGTGCTTAGGAAATGTAATGTTTTGATCATTATTATTAATAAATACATCACTGGATGCTAGACGAACAAGGACAAGAGTTGTAGGGAGCTATGATTCCACAAGAGAGGGGGATTAAGGGTATAAGAATTTATTTTATATTTTTTTTACCCATTTTTTTTAATGGAGAATAACAGTTACATGAGATTCTTGGGAGGAAGGCCAAGTGGTTCCTTGATTCCAAGAATTACATAAACCCATCTTTGGTCTGGGGTGGGGGTTCTTATGTTGGTTGCTTCTTCTTCTCTCATTCACTGAATCACTCAATTGCTCATTGTTCACACCTTTTGTTGGGATTTTCTATTCATTCTTTCACCCACTCCTCTTTCCTCATTCATGTCTTGGCTTGGGAAAGGAAAATGAACTGTTGAAGAGAAACCATAGTATTGTTGGCTATAGATACTATTGGTGTATTCCATCCATGAATCAAGACCTTCATGTCTGAGATTCTTTGGTATGTATTCATTTTTTCTCACAGCTGCGAGTCCTGAGAGTCCTAGCATGGAGATTCTGGACCAGATGCACTGGAGCCCTGGAAGGAGATGTACAGCCTGAGGGACTATGTGGCAAGGAAGGGGGTCCATTCTCTTGGGTTTTATAGGCTAGGTAGAAGAGAGATGGTGTACTTTGGTTTGGTGTGGGTGCTAAGAATCCTAGGAGAGCTTGTGTGTTGACTGGTTTGGGAATCTAAGTGACACTCTAGAGCTGTCCTTGTGGATTCATAGCCCTGGCTTGGGGGTGACATTGTTGTTGATACTTGGAACAACAATGTCTACGGTTGGGTGGAATGTCCTTGGTATACAACTAGTTGGTGATTCGTTTCATGAAAGATAAGTTCTCTTTGTTATGGCTTTGTTTACCTGTGTATCTTTATTTTCGTTGTGTATTTAATTATCTATGAATTTTGCATCTATAATATGCATGCTTGTTGGTTACTACTGTGCATGCCATATGGTTCATTTATTTTATGTTGTAGCATGAATCTTGATCAATGCATGTGAATATTTCATGCATCTTAAGTAATCAAGAATGTATCAGAAGTCAAATTAGTTCCAGAAGGGGACTCGAAGTTAGCGTTCCCAGACTGTGGGAGGTTGGATACGTTACAGATTGGTATCAGAGCAATAGGTTGAAACACCGAGACAAAATGGGCCGGATATATTAGACAGGATCTTGTGGTTAAGATCAAGTACACCTTGAATCAGGAAAGCTCAAGAGAAATGGCATGGTAGCTGGAACGTCAGATATCTTTGGTAAAGGAGCGTGTGATTGTGACCGTTCCTTTTGACTTCGAGAGTGATCACCACTGTGGGATTGAGGGAGATTTGGACCATCGGATTAGAAGGCGAGTGAACAAGGGTCATCTAATGGAGGTGAAAAGGAGGTTGGGTAAGAATTAAGTCCCAACTGTTGGATTTGGCTGATCGATCGTCAGCCGTTGATCGAAGCCAAGAAGGAAAGGAAGAACTTCATAACTTCACTACTTCTACAATTTTGGTAGGCAGGCAAAGCCTGAACTGACAAAGGCCGGAGTCGCGAAGCCCCTTCAGTCGTCTAATATGATGGGAGGCGCGAAGGGATCTCTATCATTGATCGTGGTCATCCTGCATTTACCACTTCAAGAATTTTCACTACGGGAGTTTGAAACTTTAATGAACTGCTATAACTCGTATTCCCAGAGCGTCGGAGTCCCGAAGTCCCAGAGCGTCGGAGTCCCAAAGTCCCGGAGCACTGAAGTCTCGAACTCCCATCGATCGCTAAATCGAGGGAAGGACTTCGAAAGTATGTCGACTGCCGGATCTAGTAAGGGTGGAAGGATAGCAGAGTTTGAAAACCTCGCCACTTCGACGTTCGGTAGTTCGGGAGTGCGGTGGTTGTCTGGAGAGAGAAGCCACGAAACCCAAAGCCCAAAGTTAATCACAGTCGTTGGCTATGGGAGGAGTGTGAGTCGTCGATTTCAGTTCAATATTCGACTATCCGAGAGGTAGCATGTGTTGGACTCAGGAAACTTCTGAAGCCTGGAGTCTCAGATTTGATTGATGATGTGGCTTGTGCCATGTGGCAGGGGGCATGTAGGGACATGTGTCACCCAAATTCATCACCTTTTAGACCCTGATCTGTCTGTTTTTGAGTGACATGTGGCACACATGCCACGGGTCCACGTCACACTAGGTGACGCCAACATGTTGTTTCAGCTCCGAGAGTATGGCCTTCGGGGGTGCCTAGGTTTGTGCCAGTGAAAAGCGTTGAAGCCCGAAGTTGAAAAGGCACGTAGATCATCGATCTAAGATCCCTTTGAGACCCTTCTTGACTGTTGGATCAAGAAATAGGAGGAGCAGCGTAAGTACTTCGAAGGATTGTCACTCCGGGGAAGTTTAGAGACACGAGAACTGATTGTCCTGGAGCCCCCGAGCGTCAAATTTTTGAATTAGCGGAGAGTCGTCCATCTCAACATTTGATTAAGTCGCAACCATTGATTTTTGTTGAAGCCTCCAGCTGGGGGTGGGGCCATCCATTCAACGAGAGATCAAGTCTCAACCATCTAATCCTTGCTAGTGGAGTTAGTGAAGACTTCGGTGAAGTGTATCTCCGGGAGGAATTGGAAGTTGACAACAGAGAACAAACGAAGGTTGAAGTCCAGAGGACTTGGTCCTAGTGTGGGTCTCATGATAAGGTAAAAAGGGTCTGGAAGGTAACCCAACCCTCGGTTATGTTGTTCCTGAAATCTCTCGTGTGAAAGGACACTGAGCGGGGCGCTAAGGAAGAATTAAGCTTGTGGTTTCGATCCGTGGCCACATGGAAATGTGTTTGAAGGAAGCGCCTGTGAATAATTGAATTTTGTATCAGCTAAAGGATAACATGGAAGTTTTATATGGTGGAGAATGATAATACGTTCTTCATGAATTGAGAAGAAAAAGGACATGTAGCATTGTTTGGAAAATTTTGTTTATAATATGCATAATTCTAACAAAATGGCCACTTGCACATTTTGCAGAATTAGGAGGCGTAAACATATCAGTTCAGTATAAGAATGCAGATTCGAGAAATGGAAGAAGGTGAGGGAGTCTCCATCCATTATAAAGAGGTCGAAGGACAAAATATCAGAATTGGTAATGCAAAGATAGAATCCAACGAACACAAGGCCATAGGGGAGCAATAAACATTGATAGAGACTGTAAGAAGCACGCAAATAGAAGTGTAGAGTTACAAAGTAGACAATGAGAGGCTGATGAGAAAACAAAATTAGATAAATGATCAAGTGATGCAAAGATTAAATTAGTTGCAGAGGCAAAAAAAGAGGGGATCAAACTCAAAACAAGAGGAAGAAGATAGGTATTATGAAATAAGAGATGACTGTGGAAGAAATGGTTATTCAAGAAGTGCTAGCAGAACTCATAGACATCACTCACCTCCCTACTCAACAAGGAAATTTTATGCATATGAAGACTCCATGAGTAGTCCAAAGGTGTCTCTTGTTAGGCACCAACGAAGAAGGCATGAAGTGGACAGTTTGCAAGGAGAGTTGAGGAATCTTAAGCCACCATCCTTTGAAGGTGAAAGGGAAAGGGAAGATGATGTTGAGCATGGATGATTTTAGGGGCTAAATTTCTCTCATGGGATAATTTTCCATGGTTTTTCCCAAAAAAAGATTCGCTATTCTAAAAATGATTTTCTTAAATTCTATAGGATAAAATTATTTTACCTTAAAAATAGCCAAAATTTTATACAAACTATATAAATTCCTTAAAATTTTGATTTTTTTTACAAAAATATCGCCAAACATTTAGAGTTGGCATGTGAAGGATTACTAAGATTCGTCAAGGTTTCTACATTTAAAAATAAATTTCCATCCTTAAAATCATCCCTGATGTTGAGGCATGGTTACTTGGACTTGGGAGATATTTTCAATTACATAACTATTCATCAAATGTAGAAGCCAGAATTGCGACCTACCATTTACATGGGAAATTTGCTATGTGGTGGGACTAGCTAAAGCAAGTTGAGAATATTAATGAGAATATGATCACTTGGAAGCAGTTCAAGAAGTATTTTCAGAAGGAGTACTGCTCAGAGAACTTCTATGACAAGAAAATGCAGGAGTTCTTTGAACTTAGGTTGGGAAGTACAATCATGGCAGAGTATGAGAATAAGTTCTTGGGGTTGTTAAAGTATGTAGGGTTCATAAATGATGAGAAGGTGAAAATACAAAGGTTTTTGAGTGGACTGCCATCCTTTTATAAAGAAAATATTCAGTATGATGAACCCAAGATCTTGACTGAGACCATGAGGAAGGCTAAGTACCTGTATGAGCAATTCCATGGCAAAGAATCCATGCAGAAATCTTGGAAGGATAAGAAGAAGGATAATTTTGATCAGAGGAAGAAGGGATTCAAACCTCCTTTCAACAGAAATGAACCTAATAAAAATCATCAAGACCAATATGCTAAGGATGAATCCAAGAAAGAAGACTCCTTGGGAAAAAGGGGAAGACCACCAATCCAATGTTGGGGATGCAAAGAAGATCACCTATACAAGGATTTCCCTCACAGAAAGGATGGAGTGAAGACCATGCACAACATCCAAGAGGTTACAATAGTACAAGACATGGGAATGATTTATGCAACCTTAGATGATCGATAAGAAGAGTACCAATCCAATATGATCGAGGTGGAAGGCAAGATCATAAATCAACCTGTTTCTATTTTAATTGATTTAGGAGCAAGTCATTGTTACATTGATCCTAAAATAGTGGTTAGTTTACATTTGGAGAAAAGTAAGCTTGGAAAATTAAGTTTGGTCCAGATAGCCACTAGAACCGAAAGGAGAATCCATGATATGGTCATAGATTGTTCCATAAGTCTTAATGGTGTGAATAATAATGTTGATCTAAATATTATACCATTGGGGTCTTATGATATTTTAATTTGAATGGATTGGTTGGAGAAGCATCATATTGTCCTAGATTGTCATAACAAGACATTTACATGTCTTGATGGAGATGGAAAATAGAGCACTTTGAAAAGATTTCCAAGACCCATCTATATAAGGGATATTTCAGCCTTACAATTGAAGAGATGTTTCAGAAAAGGATGTCAATTGTATGCAGCCCATGTGGAGGAGCCAAAAAAGACAAAGGGGCCAAGCCTTGAATATTTATCGGTACTACAAGAATTTGAAGATGTATTCCAAGAAATACCAAGGTTTCCACCAAAAAGGGAGATAGATTTCTCTATTGATTTAGTACCAGGAGCTTCCCTGGTGTCAAAAACACCTTACATAATGAGTACTCCAGAGTTAAAATAATTACAAATGCAATTGGAAGAATTGTTGAAGAAATGATACATACATCCAAATGTTTCACCTTAGGGAGCACCAATACTCTTTGTCAAAAAGAAGGATGGAACCTTGAGGCTCTGTATTGACTTTGGACAGCTGAATAAATCCACTATAAAGAACAAGTACCACCTACCCAGAATTGATGACCTCTTTGATCAGCTAAGAGGGACAAAGATATTTTCAAAGATAGACTTGAGATTAGGGTACCATTAGGTAAGAATCAAGGAAGAAGACATCAATAAGGAAACCTTTAGAACTAGGTATGGGAATTATGAATTTGTAGTGATTCCATTTGGACTATCCAATGCATTAGCTTTCTTTATGTGCTTAATGAATGACATATTCAAAAATTACTTGGATAAGTTTGTCATAGTGTTCCTGGATGACATAATTGTCTATTCTAAGTCAGAGGAAGAGCATGAACATAACCTAAGATTGGTATTGCAAGTGCCGAGGGAACATTAGTTGTACGCCAATCCGAGTAAGTGTTATTTTTACCAAGAACAAATCCATTACTTGGGGAACATTATTTCAGAACAAGGTATAGAAGTAGACCCCGAGAAGATTGAAGCCATTAGAGGATGGCCAACGCCCAGGAATCTTTTAGAAGTCAGTTCTATTATGGGATTATCTGGTTACTACAGAAGATTTATAGCATGGTTTTCTAAGATTTCTCATCCCATCACTTCTTTGCAAAAGAAGGGAATTAAATTTGAATGGACATCTAAGTGTGAAGAGAACTTTAATTTGTTGAAAGAATTACTTACTAGTGCACATGTTCTAAATATTTTTGACCAAAATGAAAGTTTTGTGGTATGTACAGATGCATGCAAGGAAGGACTTGGTGGAGTCCTCACTCAAAATGGACATGCCATTGGTTATGAGTCTAGAAATCTTAAAGAACATGAGTGGAACTATGCCACACATGACTTGGAACTTGTTGCCATTGTTCACACATTGAAGATGTGGAGGCATTATCTCATGGGAAAGATATTTGAATTAAGAACATACCACAATGGTCTGAAGTATCTTTTTGAACAACCAACTTTGAATTCCAGGCAGACAAGATGGTTGGAATTTTTAAGTGAATACGATTTTGATATCAAGCATATCAAAGGAAAATAAAACAAATTTGTTGATGCACTTAGTAGAAGAATACATATCATGCATGCTACAACTGTTAGTATGCATCAATCATATTTAAAGAGCAAAATTTTAGATGTTGTTGTCATAGATCAACATTACCTACAGGTAAAAGAAATATTACAACAAGAAAATGTACAACATAAAATGAAAGAGTATGAGATGAAGGAAGATGAATTACTTATGCATAAAAATATAATTTATGTTCCAAGTTCCAGAGAACTCAGGAATTTGGTATTAAAAGAAATGCATAATGTTCCATATGCTATACATCCCAGTCACCAGTAAAAAAAATTGCAGCAGTAAGAAGCCAATTTTTTTGGCCGGGAATGAAAAATGATGTTGTTGATTACATTGCCGGATGTATGGAATGTCAGAGAGTGAAGGTTGATCATAGGCACCCAACGGGTTTGATACAACCCTTACCAATTCTAGAGAATAAATGGGAAGTGGTAACCATTGACTTTATAACAAAATTTCCCAGGAAAACAAAACAACATGATTCGATCATGGTAGTGGTTGATAAATTGACAAAGGATGCTCATTTTTTTCTTGTAAAAACAACTTATACAACAACCAATATTGCAGAAATTTACATGAGGGAGAGTGTTAGGTTGCATGGGATACCTAGGACAATTGTCTTGGACATAGACACAAAGTTTAATTTAAATTTATGGAGGGGATTATTTAAAGGATTTGGTACAAATATGAACTTTAGCACAACATACCATCCACAGTCAGATGGGCAGACAAAGAGAGTCAAGCGAGTAATTGAAGACATGTTGAGAATGCATGTGATGGATAAGCCATCCAAGTGGGAAGATTACTTACACTTGGTTGAGTTTGCCTATAATAATGGGTATCAAGATTCATTGAAAATGAGCCCATTTGAAGCTTTGTATGGTAGGAAATGAAATACTATAGTGAGTTGGGACAACCCAACAGACAGAGTGGTACTTGGGCTAGAATTTATCAAGGATATGGAAGACCAGATGGTTAGGATTAAGCATAATTTAAAGGCAGCTCAAGATAGACATAAAGTTTATGCAGATAAGAACAAGACAACTAGAGAATTTAAAGTGGGGGAGCATGTGATTTTAAAATTGAATCCCAATAAGAACTCTTTAAAGTTGGGTAGTTGTACAAAGCTAGAAACCAGATTTTGTGGTCCATTTGAGATATTGGACAAAATAGGGCCAGTTGCATACATGCTTGCATTTCCTACTTCCATGAATGTGCATAATATATTTCTTGTCTCTTTGCTAAAAAAATATGTACATGATCCTAACCATGTTATTGATTCACATCTAATTCAAGTAGAGATAGAGGGAGACTTTCAGGTCAAGCCAATGCAGATATTGGACAGAAAAGTCAAAATGCTCAGTAATAGAGTTATAGAGCTGGTAAAATTCCAGTGGACCTGCTACGGTCCTGAAGATGCTACTTGGGATTACGAAGATGCCATGCGGGAAAAGTACCCACAACTTTATGAATAAATTTTGAAATCTTGTTTTTGTTTTGTATATGCACTGAGGACAGTGCCAAAATAAGGGGGAGGGGATGTAACACCCCAGGTTTTGAGCCCCATATTAAATAATGTATGTTTTTAATCCATGAAAGGACATAGTGCCCAAATAATGGAAAGCGGCCAGTGTGCCTAGGAAATGTAATGTTTTTATCATTTTTATTAATAAATACATCACTGGATGCTAGATGGACAAGGACAAGAGTTATAGGGGGATATGATTCCACAAGAGAGGGGGCTTAAGGGGGCTATGATTCCACAAGATAAATATTTACAACAATACATCGCAGATGTGGACAAAATTGCAGGAAGATGAAAATATTCAAGAGTTAGACTAAAAGGAGGGTAACATAAACACTGCAATCTAGGACCTAAAGAACATATAGAAAACTATGGCCATATCAGATAGGATGAAGAGAGCACATGAGATGAAAAAATTGTAAATAGAGTTGAAGTCAATCTAGATGGAGACATTGAAGGAAGGGGCTGAAACGATGATTATAGAGCTAGAAACAACAAAGGGAAGGATAGAACAACTACACTTGGAGAGTGTCGAAGTGATGAAGGAGCACATAACAATGCAGTTGGTATAAAGTATTGCAGATAGGAGTGTGTAGGCACAAGCACAAACACAAGAGCTGACAGGAATTTGAGGTATTGAAGAAGTCAGCGCAGGAGGCAAACGCTACTTCAGTGGCTCGGGACGAGCCACTGGTAAGTGTTGGGGGATTGTTGGAGCAGGATGTTTTAGGAGAATGCATAGAAAATGAGGCAGGCAGCTAAGGAGTGGAGCAAAGAAGCAGCGCGTGCTAGGAAATGAGGAAAAGTAGCACGAAAAAATGCAAGAAAGTAGCACGTTGGGAATTAAGGAAAAGCAGCGAAGAGTCAAAGTAAGGAACGGTTGGATCGAAGGCCAACCACACGAAGGAAGCTATTAAGTGGACAAGCCTAATCCACTTAGGGTTAGGGTTTTGGTAATCAATGTAATGGGTTTTTACCCCATTTTTTTAGTATAAATATGATGTATGTGGTAGATAGAGAGGATCTTGGATCTTTTTGGAATGTTTAGAAACATTGGTGAGAACCTCTTGAGTTTTGAGTTGGAGTACTTGGTTTTGGTTTAGAGCTATGGAGATCGTATTGAGTTAGGTTTGGATACTTATGGAGTGTAAATGAGGGCCAAGTCGCAATATTTGGATGTTTTTGTGATACTGGTCAACCTCACCATACTTTTGATGTAATTTGCGCATCATAGAGACTTGAAGATGAATAATAAAGAAGCCAGGTCTTTGTGGACATATCCCAGGGGGGGTGAACCATGGTAAAACCTGTGTTATTATGTGGAATGTGTTCTTTATGCTTTGCAATGGTGTATGAAGAATGAATGGATAATTGAATGAATATGTTAGAGTTAATTTACATGGCGCCCTATATATGTTATTCCATGTTAATAAATAATGGATGTTAAAGGTTAAATGAATGGTATATCTGAATTATGGTATGGTATAATGATGCATATGAGATAAATTAGAAAGGTATAAAATCCCCATGATCCCCATCCCTTCCATGACTGCAGACATATGGGTCCTGCAGTCACCCATAAGCCATCTCGGGTGAGACTGTGTTGTGCACTTTGTGCATAGTGTAGCCTTCTGGTCTCCAAAAGCGTCGATGATTTGTAGGGTTTTATTGAAAACCTAAAGGTGGAACCCGGTTCAGTCCATACATCCAACACCATGAATGGAATGGAGTTGGCAATTGAATGACCCCATATTCATGTCTATTTCCATGATTTGTGGGAGCATAAATAGAGCATGCACTATCATAAGATTTATGATCACTTCATAATTCCCTTATTCCAATTGTTATTCTACACTCCAACACCATGCATATCAAAAAGGAAATCCATTCTACCAAAAAAATTTGAGATTGGAATGTACTCAAACATGGAACCTATATTAGGGTCTATGGATTAACCAAACCTCCATACCTATTTCAAAAATTTGTACTTGACAAAATTATCTTGCAGGATGTAGCATACCACACCCTTTTGCATGGGGTTGGGGCAAACCTCTCTAGATATACGAAACTACCATGGCCACCACTACCTTTCAGTGTAGGATCCTAGAGTTTCAAGGACCTAAAGGAAGAATAGTTTGAGGAAAAAATGTAAACATTCCATTTTGAGGAAGATATATTTTGTAGACATGATCCCGTGAAGGTTGTTAGTAAACATTGTCATATTTGCAAATACAAGTGGTCCTATGAATATGAAGCATGGATATAAGAGGAAATATACAGAAGGGAAAATGATTATGACGAGGTTATTTTTGTAGATTTTAACCTTGTACAATATTTTACAGCAAACATGTTTTCAATAAAAGAACAAAAATGATACAATGGAAAATACACACATTACACAGATATTTTTCCCCTGAAAAACCAAACTGGGAAAACCAACATATTCTATATTCATTCATAGTGATACATTGCTTACAATACAATATACATATAAGAGCCAGCAACATCCAAAACCCTAACCCAATGACCTGGATTAGTCAACAACCCTAATTCCTTAACTGGAAATAGAAAAACATCGGAAAAAGCCATGTGCTGAAAAACCTCCCAACAATGGACATGAAAATCAAGGTGACACAAAAAATGAGGCAAAATGCGACACATTTCCCGAGGAATTTTTTTTTCTTGGGGGCATTGCCCCCAAATCCCATGTACGCCTACTACAATGTAGTAGACACTAGATCTAGTCATGCAAATAATATAACACATACACAACATTCTCCCACTTGTTGTTTTCTTTGCATGCCGGGGGTTATATGGTTACATAGTCAACAATCCAGGGAAGCAATGCCCATGGATCCTCTACACCAAGAGAACTTCTTAGTGCTCACATATTTTGTTAATGAATCTGCAACATTCTTCAAATTGTCCAACTTCATCAACAACACTTTCTTTTCTTCAACCATGTCTCTCACAAAGTGATATTGAATATTGATATGATTTGTCTTTGAATGATAAGTCGGGTTCTTTGCTATAAAAATTGCACTCTGACTGTCACAATCTATCCTTACAACATGTTGTACCAACCCAATACCTTAACACAATATTTGTAACCATATTGCTTCCTTACTTGCATGAGTGGCTACCATGTGTTCAGGTTCTATAGTTGAAAGTGCCACTACAACTTGTCTTTTTATCATCCAATTGATTGCTCCTCCAAACAGGTTAAACACATGCCCGCTTTTAGATATCCTACGATCCATATCTCTATCCTAGTCTGCATCCACAAAGCCATGTATGTCCAACACTCTGTCCAATCCTGGTCTTCCTTGGTAGCACAATCCATAGCTAGCAGTGCCACGCAAATACCTAAAAATCCTTTTTACTGTTATCCAATGCTCCTTCCTTGGTTTTGACATATACCTACTCAAAACTCCCACTGCATGTGCAATGTTCGGTCTAGTACAGATCATTGCATACATCAAACTTCCAACTGCACTCACATATGTAACATGAGACATTTCCTCCTCCTCTTCATGTTTCTTGGGACATTGATCCACAGATAAATTTACACCAACATGAATAGGGACCTTGACCAGTTTACATTCCTGCATATTAAACCTTTGCAATATTGTCTTGACATATTTTCTTTGATTTAACCATATATTCCTCTTTTTTCGATCTCTTTTAATTTCCATGCCCAAAATGAAATTTGAAGCACCGAGATCCTTCATGTTAAATTTATAGGACAACTGAGTTTTCACATCCTAGATAATCTCCTTGTTGTTTCCTATCAGCAACATGTCATCCACATACAAGACTAAATAAATCAAATGATCACCAAATAATTTAAAATACACACAGTGATCCTCTTTGCTTTGTTAGAATTTTCAGACCCCAACCCAGTTTTAGTCTTGCTGATTTTTCAGCCAAAGTTAAATGCCAAACCCAGTTTCAACACTATTTCAGCATATGTTACATCACTGTTTCAGCATATGTCTCAGCACTGTTTCAGCATATGTCTCAACACCGTTTCAGCATATGTCTCAGCACTGTTTCAACATATGTTACAGCATTGTTTCAGCATATGTCTCAGCACTGTTTCAACATATGTTACAACACTATTTCAGCATATGTCTCAGCATATGTCTCATCATTGTTTCAGCATATGTTACAACACTGTTTCAACATATAAAAACTTAACAGAAAATAAACTTCAGAACTGAAACATGAGGATTCTAAACATTGTTTTCAATACAGAAATAAAATATCAGCAATATGCAAAACTCAGAAAATATAGACACAAAGATTTTCGGTCTAACTTCGACCTTGGAAAAACCCACAAGGGGAAAACCAATGAGAGAGGACTTTTTATTATTTATGAGCTTCTGAGAAATTTCTTTTACAGCATATTCATTTTCAGAAATTTACACAAACTTATCTGGACTTTCTTTCGCTAAAATCCTTTTGAACAGTCCTGGAAAATGCTCCTCGATTTTTGTCCTAGAAATCTATACAATTGTATGGCTGTCCCAGCAATTAATGCTGTACGGACTGTCCCAAAATTTGTGCCAAAACTCTGCTAAGACTGTACGGAAAACCCAGCATGAATAGCTCCTTGTAAAGCATGGTGTACAGCCCCCAAGATTCATGCCAAACTATACAGACTGTATGAAAATACACTCAGAAATTTATTACAGCAGTTACCTCAATTTCTGTGCCAACAAATGCTATACGACAGCCTTGGAATGCATGCCAATACTCTCAGAAATTGCAGTTGCTGTCCTCCTTGATTTCTGTGCACATTAAATGCTGTACAACTCCACAAATCCATACGGTATAGCCTGTTCTTCCTTGTTGTCTGTTGCCTCGAAATCCATGCTACTCTTTGCCTTGGGATGCATGCTCTCCTTCAGCAAATGCTGTCTCTTTTCTTCAGCTCGACGTCTCTCTTGCTCTTGGCATCTCACCAAAGATTTGACCTTGGCATCTCACCAAAGGTCCCTTCTCTTGGCATCTCACCAAGAGTCTCTTGATCTTGGCATCTCACCAAAGATCCTCTCCTTGGTCTCTCACCAAGTGACCTCCTCTCTTGCTCTCTCTTGCTCTCTAAAACAAGAATGCTTCAACTAACTAAGAATGGGTGTGCCCTCTTGCCCTAGTCAACCTCATGAGGGAAGGTGAGGGGTTTTCTAATCTAACGGCTGAGATTAGATTAGATGGGTGGCTGAGATTTGGTGTCTCTTCACTCACCCTCACTTTAATCATA
>JASDQU010738140.1:63460-88720 GCA_032191745.1 Picea mariana
CTAATCTAACGGCTGAGATTAGATTAGATGGGTGGCTGAGATTTGGTGTCTCTTCACTCACCCTCACTTTAATCATAAAGTCACCTTTTAAATTGCATCTCACAAATTAAATGACTAGGACCCACATTAGTCACTTTCTCCCCCTTAGGCGCCTAGGGAAGAGAAACACTTTCCTTGGTACTTTATTTTAATTAAAAATTTAACACTCCCTCATACCGAGGAAAGTGTTAGTCAGCACTCCAAGCTTGTCCCTGAAAAAATACAAACTTGCCCCTGTTCAATGACTTCTTCAGTCTACACACATGAGACTCTCTCCCATGCACCTCAGGCTTCTTCCTAGAGAAAGCCTCCTCAGAAGCCATGCTCCCCACAGCCCTGTGAGGACTCCTGTTTTGCAGATAAATTGTAGTGTAGCATGCCTCAGCCCATAGAAATAGTGGCAGCCCCTGATCATGTAGCATGGCTCTCGCAGCCCCAACAATGGCCCTGTTCTTCCTCTCAACAACCCCATTCTGCTACGTGTTGTAAGGAACAGTCAACTCCCTCCTGATGCTCTCTCCTGCACAGAAATCCATAAACTCCTTGGAGTTATACTCACCCCCATTGTCCAATCTCAGGACTCTGATTTTCTTCCCTGTCTGGTTCTCCACAATAGCTTTGAACTCTTGGAACCGATTGAAGACCTATCCTTTGGTGTTCATGAAGAAAATTCAGGACTTCTGAGAGAAGTCATCAATGAATACAACATAGTATAGGGATCCAGTCAACGATGCCGAAGACATCGGGCCACATACATATGATTGTATAAGATCAAGTATCCCTGTTGCTCTACTGTCACTACTCGGAAAAGCAGTCTTGGTGTAATTTCCCAAGGTACACCCCTTGCACCATGGGGCTTTGCGAGTTCTGAGGGAGATGGTNTTCTTCTTCAAGCTCGGAACATAAAGAACCTCTGTCAAAGTCATGGGAGGCAAAGACTCCCTCCGAAATGATACGGTCCCACAACCAGCCACCTTGACCTCCCGGTCATATCCAAGCACCACCTCTGCATCTCCACACTGAGTAAGATCTGTCAGGTGCTCACGGACTGCTTTCATATGGCGAGAGGCACCACTGTCAATATACCAAGTATCGGGAGTAGTGGTCCTCAAGGATAGACACGCAATCAAGGAAAATTCCTTGTCAAACTTGGTGGAAAACTCTTCCACCTCTGTTGAAGCTGTTGTTTGTTTCTTCTTCTTGTTTGGACACTGTCTTGCATAGTGCCCAAACTTTGCTCATGTCTTTCTTCCCTTCACCCTTGGGCTTCTGTCCTCCCTTTAGACCCTTTCTGAACTTCTCACAAATTCAAAAAATCTTCCCTGTGAAGTGACTACCGTCCCTACTTTCTCTCTGCTGAAATTTCTGCCTCTCTTCAACTCAGCTCTGATACCATGTTAGAATTTTCAAACCCCAACCTAGTTTCAGACTCGCTGATTTTTCAGCCAAAGTTAAATGCCAAACCCAGTTTCAGCACTGTTTCAACATATGTTACAGCATTGTTTCAGCATATGTCTCAACACTGTTTCAGCATATGTCTCAGCACTGTTTTAGCATATGTCTCAGCACTGTTTCAGCATATGTTCCAGCATTGTTTCAACATATGTTACAACACCGTTTCAACATATGTCTCAGCGTTGTTTCAACATATGTCTCAGCACTGTTTCAGCATATGTCTCAGCAGTGTTTCAGTATATGTTACAACACTGTTTCAGCATATGTCTCAGCACTGTTTCAGCATATGTTACAACACTGTTTCAGCATATGTCTCAGCACTGTTTCAGCATATGTCTCAGGACGGTTTCAACATATGTTACAACACTGTTTCAGCATATGTCTCAGCATTGTTTCAGCATATAAAAACTTTAATAAGCTTCAAAACTGAAACATGAGGATTCTGAACATCGTTTTCAATGCAGAAATAAAATATCAGCAATATGAAAAACTTAGAAAATATAGACACAAAGATTTTCCGTCTAACTTCGACCCTGGAAAAACCCACAAGGGGAAAACTAGTGAGAGAGGGATTTTTATTATTTATGAGCTTCTGAGAAATTTCTTTTACAGCATATTCATCTTCAGAATTTTACACAAACTTAACTGGACTTTCTTTCGCTAAAATCCTTTTGAACAGTCCTGGAAAATGATCCTCGATTTCTGTCCCAGAAATCCGTACAACTGTACGACTGTCCCAACAATTAATGTTGTACAGACTGTCCCAAAATTTGTGCCAAAACTCTGCTAAGACTATATGAAAAACCCAGCATGAATATCTCCTTGTAAACCGTGTTGTACGACCCCCAAGATTTGTGCCAAACTATATGGACTGTACGGAAATACACTCAGAAATTTATTACAGCAGTTACCTCAATTTCTGTGCCAACAAATGTTGTATGGCAGCCTTGGAATGCATGCCAATACTCTCAGAAATTGCAGTTGTTGTCCTCCTCGATTTTTGTGCACATTAAATGTTGTACGACCTCCACAAATCCATACAGTACGGCCTGTTCTTCCTTGCTGTCTGCTACCTCGAAATCCATGCTACTCTTTGCCTTGGGATGCATGCTCTCCTTCAACAAATGCTGTCTCTTTTCTTCAGCTCGACCTCTCTCTTGCTCTTGGCATCTCACCAAAGGTCCCTTCTCTTGGCATCTCACCAAGAGTCTCTTGATCTTGGCATCTCACCAAAGACCCTCTCCTTGGTCTCTCACCAAGTGACCTCCTCTCTTGCTCTCTCTTGTTCATTCAACAAGAATGCTTCAACTAACTAAGAATGGGTGCGCCCTCTTTCCCTAGTCGACCTCATGAGGGAAGGTGAGGGGTTTTCTAATCTAATGGATGAGATTAGATTAGATGGGTGGCTAAGATTTGGTGTCTCTTCACTCACCCTCACTTTAATCATAAAGTCACCTTTTAATTTGCATCTCACAAATTAAATGACTAGGACCCACATTAGGCACTTTCTCCCCCTTAGGTGCCTAGGGAAGAGAAACACTTGCCTTGGTACTTTATTTTAATTAAAAATTTAACATGCTTCTTGTGAAGCCAAGTCCCAGCATATAAGTATCAAATTTTTGATACCACATCCTTGGTGATTGTTTTAAACCATACAAAGACTTTTTTAGCTTGCATACCAACTCCTTCTTTCCCTTCACAAAAAATCCTTCTGGTTGCTTCATATAGATTTAATCTTCTAGATCCCCATGTAGGAATTTTATCTTCACATCCATTTTTTCTACTTCAAAATCAAAATAAAAAACAACAGATAACATAAATATTATAGAAGTTAACTTGGCAACACGAGAAAAAATATCACCAAAATCAATTCCCTCAACCTGGGAATAACACTTTTCTACTAACCGATCTTTGTATTTCTCCACTTTTCCTTCTGCATTCATCTTCTTTTTAAATACCCATTTGTTTCCAATGGGATTTATTCCAGTCAACAACTCCACTAGATCCCAATCCTCATTCGTATCCAAGGATTCCATTTCTTCATCCATGGCCTTTTTCCAGAGATTTCCATACTTTGAATCCACCGCCTCCCTGACAGTTCTAGGATCATCATCAGTAATAGACAAAGAAAAATTTGAATGAAAATCAAATGGAGTATACCTTTCTGGTAGCCTTCTTTCTTGAACCAATATCCTCAATACTGGATTATGAGTATCTTCTTCTTCTGATTCATGTTCTTCTATAGAGTCTGATTCATCCTCCTTTAAACCAAACTCTATTTTATTTGGTTCTTCCTTACTTGGTAGGACTTCCTGTTTTACAACATCCTTCATTTCTCTAAATACCACATCTCGGCTACACACAACCTTCTTATTTTATGGGTTCCAAATCTTATAAACTTTGAGACCATATTTATACCCAATAAAGATACACTTTTCAACCTTCTTATCTAGCTTACTCCTATTTTCCTTTGGAACATGAACATAGGCCTCACAGCCAAATACCTTGAGATGTGTGAGAGAAGGTTTATTACTAGTCCATACCTCTTTTGGAGTCTTGTCATCCAACGCTGATGAGAGTGATATGTTGATCAGGTAACATGCAGTACCCACTACTTCTTCCCAAAATTCTTTCCCTAACCCGACACCACTGAGCATACACCTTTATTTTTCCATCAATGTCCTCTTCATCCTTTCTACAAGTACATTCTTTTGAGTTGTATATGGAGTAGTATTCTTCCTTTCTATACCTCACTTCTTACATAATTCTTCAAATTCATTCTCGCAGAACTCTACATCATTATCTATCCTCAACACCTTAATTATTTTCTCTGTTTGATTCTCAACAAGAGCCTTAAACACTTTAAACCTGTCAAAGACTTCAGATTTATTCCTAAGGAAATATATCCAAGTATTCCTCGAGAATTCATCTATAAATGATACATAGTACACATATTTTCCCAATGATGGAACCAACACAGGTCCAAACAAATCACTGTGAACTAGCTGTAAAATTCCTTCTGCCCTCATTGCACAAGAGGGGAATCTTACTTGATTTTGCTTCCCATTTACACAATGTTCACAGAAAACAAAATCCAGAGAGTATTTAGACATACCTTCAACCATAACTTTACCATGTAGTAGTCAAAGACCCTTCTCTTCGATATGCCCCAGTATTTGATGCCTCAACATAACCTTTTCTCCAGAGACTGTATGAGTTATTTCGTCTTCAATTCTAATATCAGGAACAATGGAACTATTACACCCATCACTAATAGTGCTTCCTTGCATCTTATACAGATTTCCAAACCAAAATCCCTTCAGCAACACCATTTCTCCTTGAACCATCTTGTAGGTTTCCTTCTCAAATATTGTTTTTACCCCTGCATCGTCCATTTTTCTTATAGAAATATAATTTCTGGCCAAAACTGGGCTGTGCAAAACACCAGGTAGTTTTCTAATCCTTACATATATAATTCTCAACTTGAATTTTCCTCGTCCTATGATTCCAGTTGTCAGTCATCACCTAGAAAAACATTACCTCCATCATACCTTTCATATTCACAGAACCACTCTCTGTGGGGAGTCATATGAAAAGATGCACCTGAGTCAACCAACCATGCCTCATGATCTGCATGTGATCTTGAAGAAGCCAAGTACACATCCCCTCCTTCCTTGGAGGTCTTTTCTTCTGTAGAAGGAGCTTCTTCAGATCCCTTCTTTTTCTCAATTTTGGATCTACACTGCTTCTTGTAGTTCCCTTCTTTTCCACATCTCCAACATACCTTTACAAACTTTCTGGGAGATTTAGATATACCCTTAGACTTAGATCTCCTACTTTAGTACTTAGATCACATGGGATGTGCATAACACCAGGTAGTTTTCTAATCCTTCCATCTATGAGCCTCAACTTGACTTTTCCTCGTCCTATGATTCTGATTGTCGGTCGTCACCTAGAAAAACATTACCTCCATCATACCTTTCATATTCATAGAACCACTCTCCATGGGGATTCATGTGAAAATATGCACCTGATTCAACCAAAAATGCCTCATGATCTGCATGCCTTCTTGAAGAATCCAAGTACACATCCCCTCCTTCTTCCTTAGAGGTCTTTTCTTCTATAGAAGGAGCTTCTTCAGATCCCTTCTTTTTCTCAATTTTGGATCTACACTGCTTCTTGTAGTGCCCTTATTTTCCACATCTCCAACATACCTTTACAAAATTTCTAGGAGATTTAGATCTACCCTTAGACTTAGATCTCCCACTTGAGGACTTAGATCTATTTCTTTCCTGGGAGCGTCCTCTTGCAAATAATGAATATGTGCTCTATCCTTCCATGTTCTTCTATCTCATATCCTCCGAAAACAAGGATGAGACCACTTCATTAAACTTCAAGGCAGTTGTATTACTACCTATGGCCACAACCAGACTATCCCATGAGTCTGGTAAAGAGCACAATAAACGGATACACTTATCTTCATCTGAAATTTTAATCTCAGTAGATACTAACTGACTTACCACAGTATTGAAGGCATTCAAATGATCTTCCACTGAGTCTCCATCTCTCATCCTTAAGCTATACAAATTCTTTCTCAGGAAAAGTTTATTTACTAGGGACTTAATCTGATACAACTTACCCAACTTATCCCATAAATCTTTGGTTGTAGCTTCCTATGACACATTCAGTAATACTGAATCTAAAATACAAAGTCGGATTGTGCTCTTCGCCTTTCGATCCAAATTTTTCCAGTCATCTGTTGAATTTCTTGTAGGTGCAGTGCCTGAATCCACCATGATCGACTGATCTCTATCCACCAACAAATATTCCATCTTGAGCTTCTACAACTCAAAAATTTTCCAACTTCCTGATCTCCATTTTCGAACTGCTCACCATTTATCTTCACCTGAAGAATCAATATTGAAGATCTCCCACTGCAACAAGGCTTATCACAATCCTGATCCAAACCCTTAACCACAAAGATGTCCACCTAAAGCTAACAAAGCTCTGATACCAAATATAGATTTTAACCTTATACAACATTTTATTGCAAACGGATTTTCAATAAAAGAAAACAAATGATACAAGGGAAATTACACACATTACACATAGATCTTTCCCCTGGAAACCAAAACCGGGAAAGCCAACATATTCTATATTCATTCATAGTGATACATTGTTTACAATACAATGTATATATAGGAACCAACAACATCCAAAACCCTAACCCAATGACTTATATTAGTCAACAACCCTAATTTATTAACTAGAAATAGAAAACCATCGACAAAAACCATGTGCTGCAAAACCGCCAACAATGGACACAAATATCAAGGTGACACAAAAAATGAGGCAAAAATGCGACATGTTTCTCGAGGAAAATATATTTTCTCGGGGGCGCTTCCCCCCCTTACATGCCTAGTGCAATGTAGCAGACACTAGAGCTAGTCGTGTAAAGAATATAACACATGCCCAAATTGTTTTAGATTGAGAGGCATCTCTAAGTCAATAAAAAACTTAGCAAAAAACAATAAGGTGGCTAAAGAAGAAGAAGTTAGAGAAAAAGATGAAGATGAAGCTACAGATAAAGAAATAGAAGAAAAATAAAGACTAAAAAAGGAGTTGAAGCACCAAGGATTTAACAAGAAGAAGAAAAAGAAAGAAATAAAAGGGAGCAATAAGAACATGAGTAGTTGAGACTCCTAAAAGAACATGAAGAGAAGTCTAAACGTGAAGAGGAGGAAAGATAAAATAAATAATAAGAAGAAAATAAATACCAGGAAGATACTCAAAATACTAATCCTATGGATACCAAGTGTTGTCCCTTGACCAAGTTTTGGAGAACTTGGGTCATGTTTGACCGACTTTGGGACTTCGACAGGCTAGTCGAAGACAAAGCGCCAGGCGAAGCGGAGATCATGGGATCTTGCCCCCTCTTTAGGGACTTTTGGGTTTAGGGTTTATGTAACGAGTTATGGGATGTTGTCCCATGGGTTTACCCATGTTTAGGCCCCTTTTGTAATGTATAAATAGAAAGCTAGGTGATGTAAGTAAGAGAGATCTAGGGAAGATCTAGTAGAATCGGCTTAGTGCAGAGCTAGAGGCTTTGTGCATACTATGTGCTAAGAACTTACAGGGCCAAGTGAAAGTGATTGTATGAAGCTTGTGTGCATATTGTAAGAAGGTTTTGTGCTGTGACCTAACTTGGGGAAGGAGAATCTGGCGAGGTGCACGCAGATATCTTGTCCTATGCAGAGTGGGGTTTTTGGGCTATGTGCTTGTAAGAATATTGACAGAAGATAATAAAGCATAAGAAGAGTTAGTGCATGTAGCCCCACCCTGGGGGTGAACCACGTATATCTTGTGTTGTGGTTGCTTTTTGCATTATAGTTGCTATGTTTTTGATGTGATTTATGCTTAGTGCAATGATATATGTTAGATGCATTTGATATAGTAGATTAGTGCTTATTAATGTGAATGAATGCTAGATCTAATCGATTTATATATGCTAAGTGATTGGATGTATTATATCTTGTTGAATACTACATTTCTCTGTAACTAGGGTTCCGACCTACAATGTGAATACGAGTTAAATACTGATGACTATTAACTGCTAAGTGCTTTGTTAAGTGTTGTAATAATAGATCTGTGTCCAAGCTAGGTTACAGACATTTGATTCCTGCAACGCCCCCTGCCTCTACCGTTGGTGATACTTCATATGCTTCACAGGTGTTGCCGAAAGGGCCGATAGTTAGGGTTTTGTTGGTGCGTTGTTGAAGCGTTGAACCCTGGGTCTGCCCCTGTTCCAACAAATGGTTCCATTTTCGGGACCTGAAACTGTGGTTGTTGGGAACTGAAGAAAAGAGAAAGATTTGTGCGTAGATCTGTTGCCCTAGTGCGCAGTATTCTAATTGATTTGCGAAGCTCTATGCTAAGAAGAGAAGTCCTATCTAAAGAAAAGAGGTAATATCTTGAATATTTGTGCTCTGATAAAGGTAAGATAAGTGAAAATTTGTAATTTGAAAGAATGGATCTAGGTATGCTTAATAGATTTGGTCCTAGTCTGAAAACTAGGGTAGAACTAGAAGAAAGAAGATTTGATATGAATAGATCTGATAAGAATAGTGAAATATATGTTATTCCTATGCATAGAAAGAATTGTTGGACTAGCAAGTGGATGCAGGATCCTAGAAAGAATTTTTTTCAGACCCACCACTGTGATCCCAATGCGCAGTACAGGAAAGGTTGGGGATCGTTCCAGAGAAAGAGAGGATTGACTCTTTGCTATAGTTGTAGAAGACCGAGACATCTTGCTAAGGAATGCCCTGGTAGAGGTCCTAGTTGTCTTTGTTGTAAAGCTATGGACCATGAAGTTTTGGATTTCCCTAGGATGATTGCTAAAGTTGAAAATATGAACATGAGACAAGAAAACCATGAGGAAGGCCAAGCGACTAAGAATATGCTCAAGAACCAGAAAGAATCAGAGACTATATTATTGCAGATGAAAGAAACCCTGAATGATCAAAGAGGCACCAGTTTATTAAAGATCTTAAAAGAGAAAGAGTGCATAGAAACAAGAATAGGAGACTTCGACATAGACTATGTCCTAGATGAGGAAACATAGGTGAATATCCTGACATAAAGAACTTGGGAAATTTTGGGAAAGCCTTCTATGGTTCCTTCATTGGGAGGAATAGGATTATTTAGAGGAAAGCTAATAACCTTATGTGGAAGACTTACCCAGATACCTATGAGTGCTCATGGCACTTCAACAGAAGAAGAATTTGATATCATTAAATTTGTTGAGAAAAGCGCCCCATTTGCTATTTTTCTAGGAAAAACCTGGATTGAAAAAGATCAGATACGAAAGAAACAAGAAGAGGAGGATCTAGAATAGAAGAAACAAGAACTAAGAGATTTCATGGCTAGGAGAATAGCGCACTTACTGGAAGAACAAGAGGACTAGTCAAAGCTACTAAGGACCAGAGATCTGGATGTCAAAGTTGAACGAACGTAGGAAATATTAAGAAAGTTATCCATACAAGAGAGTAGAGCACCTACCCTATAAAGAGAAGAAGTATTACTCTCAGAACCCTTGAAAGACCATCCATAGTGAGAAGTTAGTATGCCAAGAGGAGATAAGAACAATAATGGAAAAAGGAAACCAATAACTCAAATCATAGGAAAGAAAGCCAGAAAGCTCAGCAAGAAGAAAGAAAAGCTAGAAAAATTGCAAGAAGTACCAGAGAGGACTTCACAGAAAGAATGTTTGTAGAACTGGAACTTCATCAGGATATCAGAACAGCGAAAATTGGCACTTCGCCAAGGCGAAGCAATATGACCGTTGGAGGCGTCCCGACCGTTAGCCCGACGCTCCAGAATGGCTAGAAACACAGTTATGGTCGGAACGTTCACCCTTGGACCGTTGGGACTTCACCATAACGGATGGAATTGCATTGATTGAGGCATTCCTGCCTGTTGGAAGAGTTTGTTACGATGATGTCTATTTATCATGTCGAGCGTTGCACTGAGAACACTTTTTCCAATTGTGATTACCTGAGCCCATAGAGAACTAATTTCTTTCGCGCAATGATTATTGTGACCTCGCCATCTGTTCTGTTACATTAAGTGTTTTTTCACTGACCTGAGATATCAGATCTTGAGTGTGGATGTCAGATGGAATTAGCGCAGTAGAAAAAGATGTTGAAGAGATCCTAATATACCTCATGTCCAAGAAGGTGATGTCTGTAGGCATCCAAGCCCCGTCGATGAGAGGAGTGCAAACATCCCCATCAACTGCTCATGGATATGAACCATCCTATGTCGTGACAGAGAAATGAACCAAGAATCGTGATGACTTAGTGAATGTGAAGCTCATCCCATCTATCCAGCCCAACTACATCCCGCCTCTGTCTAGCACAGTGAGTCGTGATAGCATCCCAAGGGACTTTGAATACACAGTCATCACTGTGTACCTCCCAAAGGGAATACGCGCAGTCAACCCACAGTTGGAGAGGATTCTAATATTGAAGATCAACAACTATAACCTAGAAGACTGCAAGAATTATGGCATGCTCACACCATACAAGTATTTGACCAAGACACAAAGGGAAAGAATTCAAAGATCATCCCCCAGTCATGGACTATAGACATCGCGAGGTCCACTATCCTAAACGTGATGAATATACCACACTTTGGAAGGAATCAAGAGGTTAATGCGTGTGTTAAAATCCTGTTGTCTTGCTTCCATGGTGGTTATTTGTGGCTGGACAGACACATCACTGTAGATCCAACGTTGATCCATCGTATCACCGGACTAAGCATGCAAGGACTAGATCCACAAGAATTTTATCCAGGGAAGGTTGTAGATCGTGCCCTGGTGTAGAGAATCAAAGATACCTTTTGCGATGTTGAAAAAGGGAAGTGAAGCTACAAGGTAGCCTCCATCCAGAATGGTGCAGTTTGCCTAGCCTATTAGTTTATCACTGGTAAGCTAGTAAGAAAGAAAAAACCCACGCAGGTCACAGGGTTCGTTGTTGACCTCACAGGAAAATGCGGGGAAGGGCTACAAATGAACTGGGTGAGCTACCTCATCACCCAGTTAGAACAAGACTGTCACAAAGCTCAAGATTAGGGCTATGAGTTCCACTTCAGCTGGTTGTTGATCCTTATCACGTTCATTGCTTGGGAAATGATGGAAGGTGCAACCTTCCCAGAGATTGAGCCATCAGAACCCTTAGTTACAAAGTTCACCACGCTCTGGTATTCGAGAGACATGGAAAAACAATGGCAGTCAAACACAGTGTTCCACACCTATTATCTGCAGTTGAAGAGGGCTATTGAGTCTTTCCCTCGTACAACGCCGAACACCCTGGACAGGTTCAGGCCATTTGCGAAGTTCTATGCAGATAGACATTTTATTTATATCACTGCGCATAGAGATGAACATAAAGAAGAGCTTCAGTCCTACTACAAGATCACCAAGGAGGACATGGAGGAAATCACCAAGGAGTGGCCTGAAGAACTCCTAGTGCCAGTTAACCACGCAGAACTGTCTGACCCCGACATCACTGGAAGTCTGGTGGTTACTCGCGAATAATATGATGCACCCTGCAGCAGCAGAAGGAAGAATAAGGAAGAGGTAATGGAACTGAGCAGCACATCAGAAGAGACTGCATAAGATTCACCTAACAGAGGAGGAGATGATGAAGTGGACAAAGAAGAGAAAGAAGGGGAAGAAGACAAGTAGAAGCAGGGTGAAGTAACACCACCTAGGAACCCCCTTGAAGAGGCAGAGATGTCCAAGAAAAGAAAGGTTTCCCCAACAACACCTACATCGCGGAAGAAGTCAAAAGCTAGTAAGCCCAAGCTACAGACTCACGGTGGATGACATTGACCTCATCATTGCCACTGTATCGGATACGTCAGAAGATATTTTACAGCACAGTGAAGCAAAACAAGAATCCATGTATGATCGCATTGAAGAAGAGCTTAAAGGAATACATCAAGCTCTCCATTCAAGCCGCATAGTGCCTACTACGTCATTGTTAGCAGGGAACATAGAAGTAGGAGATGAGCCTACCCAGCTATGTAGGATAGCAGATATGATGGAAGCTCGCCTTCGTTGTGTCCAGGAGGAAAAGGAACAAGCCATAGAGGCACTGAAGCAAGCAAAAGAGGAAGCCATAGAACAACGTCATGTTGCGCAACAAGAAAACAACAACCTCCAGGCGAAGTTTGCAGAGGATAGAGCGCAGATCCAGAGGGAGAAAGAAAATTTTCTCCCAGAGCAGATGGGAGTTAAAGAAGAAGTCACTATATCACTTCACTCTATGACGGTCTTAGAGCAGATGGAAGAAGACCCAGTGGAGAATCAAGTGGGAAGGCTTGTCGAAGCCATTCAACAACTCCAACAAAGAATAGCAGAATTGGAATTACAGACAGTGCCAAGCACTCCACAGGAAGTGCGAGATCTAAGAGAAGAAACTGCGAGGAGTGCAGTTGAGAGAATCAATGCATTACCCTTGCAATGCAAACAACTTAGCAGTCGAAGTGCGTATACCTACAAGCGCCTTTCATAGGACACTGGAGTCACAACTCCAGGAGGCAAAGCAACAAGCAACAACAGTGCAAGCGCTGTTAAAGCTATTGTCACCGGTCGAGAGGATGAAAAGAGCCCAGGAAAAGTGCATGGTTCAACAATAGGCTCATGCCATTCAGAGCAAGTTCATGGAAGTAACCCAAAGACTCCAGCCAGTGCAGGATGAAGCCTACACACTTTTTGAGGAGATTGAAGGACAAGGTGCACAACTAGAACAAGTAGTCACCTGATTTTAACAACGATTAGAAGGACCTGTCACTGAGAAGGTCATTCAGGAGTTTGTCGAGCAAGAAGCTCTGGCTAAGAAGTAGGTCGAAGCAGATCGAGCCAAGATCGAGGAACTTGAGGCAGAGTTACCCAGATCAAAATGACTTAGGATGAGTCACAGGTGAGTGTTGGGGGACTGTTGGCCCTTGACCAAGTTTTGGATAACTTGGGTCACGTTTGACCGAATTTGGGACTTCGACAGGCTAGTCGAAGACAGAGCGCCAGGAGAAGCGAAGATCATGGGATCTCGCCCCCTTTTTAGGGATTTTTGGGTTTAGGGTTTTTGTAATGGGTTATGGTATGTCGACCCATGAGTTTACCCATGTTTAGGCCCTTTTTGTAATGTATAAATAGAAAGTTAGACGATGTAAGTAAGAGAGATCTAGGGGAGATCTAGTAGAATCAAATTAGTGTGGAGCTAGAGTCTTTGTGCATACTATGTGCTAAGAACTTGCAGAGCTAAGTGAAAGTGATTATAAGAAGCTTGTGTGCAGATTGTAAGAAGGATTTGTGTTGTGACCTAACCCAGGGAAGGACGATCTGGTGAGGTGCATGCAGATCTCCTATCCTATGTGGAGTGGATTTTTTGGGCTCTGAGCTTGTAAGAATATTGACAGAAGATAATAAAGAAGAAGAATATTTGGTGGACGTAGCCCCGCGTTGGGGGTGAACCACATATATCTTGTGTTGTGGTTGCTTTGTTCATTATAGTTGTTATGTTGTTGATGTGATTTATGCTTAGTGCAGTGATATATGTTAGACTCATTTGATATAGTAGCTTAGTGCTTAGTAATGTGAATGAATGCTAGATATGGTCTATTTCTATATGCTAAGTGTTTGGATGTATTAGATCTCATTGAATACTGCGTTGTTCTGTAACTAGGGTTCCAACCTGCAATGTGAATAAGAGTTAAATATTGATAAATATTAACTGCTAAGTGCTCTGTTAAGTGTTGTAATCACATATCTGTGTCCCAGATAGGTTTACGACATCTGATTCATGCAACCCCCACTGCCTCTACCTCAGGCGAGACTTCATCTGCTTCGCAGGTGTTGTCGAAAGGGTAGGTAGTTAGAGTTTTGTTTGTGCGTTGTTGAAGCGTTGAACCCTGGGTCTTCCCTTGTGACAACACCAAGCCTTCTAAAATTACCATTGGTCTAACATTCATTGGGGGACAATTTCCTCTTGGAGAACTAGGATTATAATAATTCACCCCCTTCAAGGAAGACATAGAAGCCAAACTTAGGTCCTTCATCTTCGACAAAGCTACAAAGAAAATTGTCAAGCAATCACTAAAAAAAATTCTCATATCAGGTATCCCAACACTAGAAGTGAATAGATAAATACCTTTGGTGGAAAACATCAGGGACAACCCAATAGCTTTGGCCACTATAGGAGTGGCATTCTATAAATCCTTTGAGCAAAATATCAAGGATATGGTTGATGAAATTAAAGAATACAAACCCAAGATAGAAACCATTGAAGAAGAGGTGTAACATTGCAGAAGAGACAAGGGTCACTATCTTGGATTTCATAGCAACAACCACCAAAGCACAAGAACAACTAAAGGTTACAGTAAAACAACTATAGACTAGTCTCAAATATTTTTAGGATTTGTCCTCACAACTACTAGAAATGGTAGAAAAATTCAAAACTAAAAATGTGGAGCTAGGAGTCTACATAAGTATGGACAATTTGATGAGGTGACCAGAAGAAAATATGAATGCACCACAAGGGATTCCCAAGATGATTGAGAAGGAAAACAAGCTAAACTATGCAACACTTTCAAAGTGCCAAAAAAGAGAGAGGGAAATTGAAAAAGATACTTTGAATTCAGTAGACCACTGTAAACACATCCACATAGTAGTGGAGAGGCTAACAGACAAAAGTAGACTACCCAATATTGGATACCTAGGTCATCTGAGGTCAACTGAAGAGATTGTTGCAGAACTCGAAACCAACCTACACTCCAAGATAATATCCATGGGAATGACTCAAAGGGTCACCCAAGCTACTGCTTCTAAAGATAATAATTTTCTCATTTCCTTCCTAGTAACATTAAAAAATGACATGGAAAATCTGTCCCAAAATGAAATTACTTTAGGAGATCTACTCTTTAAGAGGATAATTAGAGTTGTTGATTATCATGATGTATGGATTGCATATTTCAAAGACAAAGTTGAGGAACATGCACATAATTGTTTTATTAATATGAAATGCATAATAGACAATGTAGGAAAGCCCAAGAGTTGTAATTTCCAAGAAGAAGTCGAGAAGTCGAGAAGTCACAAGAAGCAATTGCAATTTAGTGGCTATATATTTAAAAGAGTACCTCACTTTTTTGTAATTTTTTTGGAACTACTTTTGATATTTTAATGAGAAGAATCCCTCAAGGCTATTTTGGAGGAAAATAAATATGGTGTATGTCATCTGTAGGTTGTGAAATACTTCCAATTTATGTGTTTTCATCTTCATTGTTGTAGGGTTATGTTTTTCATTTAAATAAACTAATCTCCTATGAACTTAATAACTTTGCTTTCCTTTTCTTTTCCAACATTTTTTTTTCTCTAAGATGATAATTGGATGGAACTGGTTGAGTTTTCTATTTCATACTAATTTGCACACATATTTTATTCATGCCTTACTAATATCTATTTTCTTTTAATAGCTATTTTTTTGGGGGTTGTTGGCATAGGGGTAGACCCAGGGTTCAACACTACAACAACGCACCAACAAAACCCTAACTACTTACCCTTTCGGCAACACCTGTGAAGCAGATGAAGTCTCACTCGAGGTAGAGGCAGGGGTGGTTGCAAGACTTAGGTGTCTACAACCTTAGCTGGGACACATATCTGTGATTATAACAGTAAATAGAGCACTTAGCAGTTAACATTCATCAATACTTGACCAATATCTACTTCACAGATAAAACAGAGCATCGCAACATTCACCCAGATCTAATGTATATAAGCACTTTATCATAAACAGGTAGATTAGATCTAGCAGATCAAGCACTAAGCACATTCATAGAGGTTAGATATAACATTCTTACACATCATTAGCACAAAGCATAAGAACATTTGTCTATCTCTATCAAAGCACTTAGCTAGAGAATACATAAACACATCATGACAAAGCACAAAGAAAGACAACACAGTATTTACGTGGTTCACCCCCACCCTAGGGCTACATCCACCAACTCTTCTTCTTTATTGTCTTCAGTCAATCGGTTATAAGAACAGATCCACCAAAATCCTACTCTACCTAGGACAGGAGATCTGTGCACCTCACTAGATCCTCCCTCCTCGCGTTATAGAACAAAGACTTCCACAGTCTGTTACAACCACTTGCACTTACCTCTGCATGTCTCTCTCAATTATGCACAAAGCACTTACAAATCATTATTGCACTTAGCACTTAGCTTATCGGCCTTTTATCACATAGACATCTATTTATACTTTACAAAATAGACCTAAACATGGGTAAACCCATGGGCCGACATCCCATTCCCATTACATAATCCCATAACCCAAAAGGACCCAAAAAGGGGTCGATATCCCGGGATCTCCACTTCGTCTTGCACTCCTCCTTCGATAGGTTGTTGAAGTCCCAAAATAGGTCAAAATTGATCAATATCCCTCAAAACTTGGTCAAGGGCCAACAAGCCCCCAACACTCACCTATGACTCATCCTGAGTCACTCTGGTCTGATCAGTTCTTCTTCGAAATCCTCGAGTTTGGCTCAAGCTTCTTGGACTTGTTGTTGTGCTATAGCCTCATATTCAATGAACTCCTGGATGAGTGCGTCATTCACGGGTCCTTCTAGACGCTATTTTACTGTGGTGACAACCTGCTCTAGCTCTGCTCCTCTACCTTCTACTTCTATAAACAGTTGGTAAGATTTGTCTTATACAGGTTGGAGACTTTGAGTGACTTCCATCACTTTGCTATGTATAGTGTGGATCTGTTGCTGGGAAGTGCACTTCTCTTGAGATCGTTTCATTCTTTCTACAACTGACAGGGCTTTCAACTGCGCTTATAGTGTATCGTCTTGTTGCTTCGCTTCCTGGAGATGTGACTCCAGTGCCTTTAATTCTGGATTCTCATCAAGTTGTTCATATGTCATGGCACTTTGGGCGCTCAACTATTTTCATTCCAGAGCAAGGGAATTTAGTCTCTCAACTATGCTTCAAGCAATTTCTTCTCATTGGTCCCTTACATCATGTGGGGTCTCAGGCACTGTACGTATCTCCACGTCTGCTATGCATTGTTCTAGCTTCTGGATGGCCTCTACGAGCTGGTCTACTTGCTTCATGACTTGATCCTCTGTCTTTATTTCTACGACTGTCATAGAGAAAAGTGCTCTATTGACTGCTTCCTTCACTTCGAGCTACTCGACGAGCAATTGTTCCTTTCCTTGTTGCAGCTGTGCGTTTTCTTCATTGAACTTCGCTTGAAGGGAAATTTTTTCCTGTTCTACAGCTTGATGTTGTTCAACAAGGACTCCCTATACTTACGTCAAATCCTGGGTGGCTTGTTCTATTTCCTCTTGTGCTCATTGAAGGCGAGCTTCGACTGTATCAGGGCGTCGATGGAGTTGAGCTAGTTTGTCTCCCAGTTTTGGTGTTTATAATGGCATAGGCGTAGTGGATACTGCACGACTGGACTGAAGGGCATGTTGTACCCATTGGATCTTGACCTCAATTTGATTGTACATATCCTCCTGCCTAGCTTCTTGTTTTTCTATGATTTCCAGCAAAGCATCGTTCAGGGCTGCTACGATGAAGTCAAAATCATATGAGGTGAGGATAGTCTGCATTTTGGTCATAGAGGCTTTCTATTTATTTTGGGAAGAAGGCTTCGAGGGGGAGACCTTCCTTTTCTTTGAGGGGTTCTCCTCATCTCTAGGCGATGTTACCTCGCCTTTCTTCTGTTCATATTCTGCACCATCTATCTCTTCGCCATCACCCCCTCACTCTGGTGATATGGAAGGAGTCTTCACCGAGGCACCACTTAAATCATGTACTTCTTTGGTCTTCTTTGTCTTGCTCGGCACGAGTGTATCTTGCACAGTTTCTAGGTTGTCTATGTCAGATATCTCCGCAGGGTCTTCTAGAATAAGGAGGTCCACCGACCAGTCCTTGGTGATCTCCTCCAAGTCCTCCTCTGTTAGCTTATAGTAGGATTGAAGTTGTTGCTTATGTTCATCAGCGTGCGCTGTGATGTAAATAAAATGTCGGTCTGTGTTGAACTTCATCAAGGGCCTAAACCGGTGCAGAGTGTTCAGAGTGATGTGAGGCTCAGACTCGATGGCTGGCTTCAACTGGTTGTAATAGGTATTAAAAACAACATTGGACTGCCACTGTTTATTCATATCAGTTGAGTACCACAGTGTATTGAACTTTGTGGCCAATGGTTTGAAGGGCTCGATGTCCCGGAAGGTCGCACCTACCGACATCTCCTAGGAAATAAAAACAATTAGGATCAATAGACAGCTGAAATGAAATTCATACCCTTGGTCCTGGGCTTCTCTATAGTTGAGTTCTAATTGGTTCGCTGGGCACTTCACCCATTTCATCTGAAGTCCTTTCGTGCACTTCCCTGCGAGGTCGATTACAAAACCAATGACTTGGGTGGGTTGGTTTTTTAGTACTAACTTCCCTGCTATCAATTGACAGCCAAGGTGCACTGAGTCACTTTGGATAGAATCTACCTTGTGACCTCGTATTCCCTTCTCGACATCGCCATAGGTATCCTTGATCCTTTGTTCTAGAGCGTGATCCATGGTTTTTCCAAGGTAAAAATCCTATGGATAAGGTCCTTGCATACTAAGCCCAGTGATCTGATTGATTAACGTCAGATCCACTGTGATATGGAGATTTAACCATAAATAACCTCCATGGTAACAAGACAACAGCATTTTGACACATGAATTTACCTCCCGATTTCGTCTGAAGTGAGGAATCTTCATGACATTGAGAAGGGTGCACTGCACGAGGTTCATAGTCCATGACTGGGGCATTATCTTCAAATTCTTCCCCTTAGTCCGGGTCGGGTACTTATGTGGGGCGAGCATGTTGTAAACTTTTTGATCTCCGAGGTTGAAGTTGCTAAACTTCAACGTTGCAATCTTATCTTGGTCTGCTTGCACTACGTGTATCCCCTTCAAGAGGTACGCAGTGACTAAGGCATACTCAAAATATCTAGGTACATTGTCTCGATTTATTTCATCGCTCAAAGGTGGTAGATAGGTGGGTAAGATGGCTGGGATCAATTTAGGATTCACTAGATCATCCCTATGCTTGGTTTTCTTTTCATCAGATGGTTGGGATGGTTCAGCTCCATGAGCAATGGATGGAGAGGCTCATAGTTGTTATCGGACAAATCGGTAGGTGTGGACAATAACTGATCTCCCTAGATCCACCTAGATCTAGAACAAAACACACCAGAAAATGACACTTTCCTTAAGTTTTAAATATTAAATTTACCAACTAAAGAGGGATGGGTGACATACCGTTTAAATGTCGCTTCCTCTTGCCATCGCCATCCTAGCTCCGTTCCAACGCTCATACAATGATGATCCTGCAAAAGAACGCAACCAACCAAAGTGATAGTAATAGCGTAAACTCAATATAAACCTATGTATGTGATCAAGGAATCATACAATAAAACACAACAAGCTTTATAGGAAAGAATCATATTATTGTATCATATTAAATGTGAAAGAGAGATTACAACCATGGCCTTGATGTCGTAAGGTCCCTTCCAACTGTCCTTCATTCCCCACACACTTCTTGCTCCAAGAATTCTGAGCATAGATCTGATAATATTCACAATCTATCTTGACAAAGAAAATCTCAAAATCACTCTAACCAAGCTAATAATTCCAAGCCAAATCCCACTTCAAGCTCCAAAATCAAAAGCTCAAAAGCTAACTTTCTCCATGAGAACTCCTCTCCTTTTATAAGTTGAAGAGGATAAGGTGAGGAGGTTAGGATGATCCCACTAAATCATGAAAGCGAGTAAGATCCAATCCATTCGGATGCCACCTCACCATGGAAGTTTCTCCTTCTAGAAGATTCGAGAAAACGCTTGTTTTTCCCACGTGTAAGCATTCTCGCACCCTACCTATAGAGCAACCTGTGAACCTCTCGCAATCTAGCTATGGTGCAACCTACAAGAATCAGGCATTGTCGCACCCTGCCTATATAGAAACCTGCGAACTTCCTTTTTTATAGGGTTTTTCCAAAGGAAAATGCAACTTCTTTTCTCAGGAAAAGTTCTTCTCCCTTCTCTCTTTAGGAACTCAATCCACTGACCCTTCTAAAGACAACATATAGGTTTACATCATTAATGGTCATAGGGATGAGAAAAATAATGTGTAACAGAGAGCCCCCCAAAGTATGAAGTTAGAACAGAGAGATAGTTGAAATACTTTGTCGAGTGTGTGTAGGGAACAAGGAACAGTCGGTCGAAAACCTACCAACAAACAAGGAAATACAGTACAATCATCACTGAGGTAGGCATTCCCATACTCAGAATACAAATGACTCAAAGCATAAATGCCGACATGTGAAGATCCATGTCAAGTAAGACAAGTCATGGCCACCAAACATACACTATGGATCCATGCCGATATAACTAAAATCTGAACATAACCACCAAAAATACACTGTGGATATATGTGTTAAAGATTCAAATTTGAACATAGCCACCTGACATACAATGTGGATCTATGCAACATTACACTGAATATACTCCAACGCAACCTGAATCTGTCAGAAAAGATCCAGGGTATTCAATCCCGTTACCCCAAAAGTATGAATCTAACCATGTGAATACATGTGTCAAAGTCGAACATGGTAGAAACCACTTGATTACCGGTCATTAGTGTATACCGTTAACAAGCACGAGGGAAATCACCATTAATGTCAATGACTCCCAAGGTACACTAGTACAATCCAACGAATGTGAATAAATGAGTTGAAGTCAAACACTCGGCAGAATCTCCCGATCAGGGGGCAATAATGAAAACCCACTGTCGAAAGCGAGGAAACCTTCCATTTAGGCATGCAAGTTCCAAGGTACCAATTGGTTTCTAAGTCTAATTCCTGAATAATGAGTTGAAGTCGACAGGAGAAAGACTCATCACAGGAGGGCCTTAATGTATCCCACATCAATGACATGAAACAAGTAAAAAGATTTGATGTATATCAGAGTAACAAGTGATTCACGACTGACTCAGGGATGACTGACGCAATAGAAGGCTTAAAGACTGTAGAAATGGCCGACGCAATAGAAGGCTTTCTGGGTTGAACTTATTTTTTGAACATATTGACGACACGAAAATTGTCTTGGAAATACTGACTCAATAATAAGGATCACATACCAATTTGTAATCTTATAGGAGTATGATCAGAAGACAAGTGGATTTTCCAACCTAGACACAAGGCGAGTGAAAGGGTGTCATGTTCAAAAACGACTCTTCCATGGAATACAGGTTTAGACACAATTCTTTCCAAATTTTTCCCCCACCATTTCTGGCGAGTACCTCTTTATTTTTATGCAAGCTTGAGGAGGATAACATATGCTTGTAAATGTAAACTCATCCTTCGGACGAGTCCCTCGGAGTATGTTTAACGAACCCTAGGAAGGAGTGGTTCGGTCCCATTGTGGGTCTTTTGTTGTTTATTTAACAAGTTCAAAGAAAGAAAACTCATGGGTTTTTCATGTTTAGAGAGTCTAAAAAACACTTAAAGAAAACTCAGGTCCCATATGGGCCTTTTAATGTTTGTTTTATGAGTCCAAAGAAAGAAAACTCATGGGTTTTTCATGTTTAGAGAGTCTGAAAAACACTTAAAGAAAACTCTCTCAGTTCCTTTTTCGTAAAGTAGTTTGATGAGACCGAAAAAGAGATAAACTATGGCTCAACAAACATTTTCTTCAAATACTTTAACGAGCGTGAAAACAACAAGGTCGCTCGACAATCTTTTCATGTTTAGAGAGTCTGAAAAGAGCTTAAAGGGAACTCCAGAGGGTTCCTTTTTCGTATAACCTTCACGAGTCCAAAAAAGTGATAAAATTTTACTCTGTTACATTCTCATTGATTTACGAGCATGAGAAAGAACAAATACTAAGCTTGGTAACTTATTCTCATGTATTTACGAGCATGAGAAAGAACAAAGACTAAGCTCGGGATTGTTTTCATTTTTACGCAAGCTTTAAAACAAAACAAAACTATGCTTGGGATATATTTTAATTTTTACACAAGCTTAACAACTAAACAAAACTATGCTTGGACCTGGTTTCATTTTTACGCAAGCTTGAACCAGAGGAAAGCATGCTTGCAACTTCCCAACGCATGGTTGGTACTTAGCCCCCAGCTTAAGAAACTAGCGGCTCTACTTCAGCATGAAGTCCAGAGGTTGAGGCAAATGCACCCCAAGCTTCGTTTCATCCAACTACAAAGGAGAATGAAATGAAGCTTCAAATACTAGATGAAGGACTTGACTCAAATAGAGAGGGGGAAAACTATTTCATTTTTTAACGAGCTTGACATAGAAACAAGAACTATGCTCGTAACCTCTGTTTGNTGCTCGTAACCTCTGTTTTATTTTTTAACGAGGTTGCCTCAGAGATGCAAAACTATCCTTGGAAGTGGTTGTATGTTTTAACGATCTTGAAATTAGAAAACTATGCTCAAGTCTAGTTTCCCTTTTTTAACAAGTTTGAAATCAAAAAATCATGTTCATAGACCTCTGTTTCATTTTTTAACGAGGTTTCCTCAGAGACGCAAGAACTATCCTCGGAGTCTTCTTGATCATGGATTCCAAGAGGGCAATGCTTCAGAAGGAGACCATGTCAAGGGAAAAAACTCGGTCATGGCTTCCAAGAGGTCTTCATTTGATGGAAGAAACACACTCTGGAAGGACACCATGTCGAGGGTCATGACAGGAGTAAAGAGATCAGGCTCTAACAACCCTATCGAAGAGATCACCATGTCAACTACTAGATCTAAGTCATCAGAAGTTGAAGCCATGGGTGACAACGCCACATAATTGACCTGCGGCGAGGGCGATACCGTCTGCATATAAGAACCATTTAGGGAGGCAATCTAGTTAGGTTCAATGAATGAAAGTTGATCAACAGTCACAACTCGTCTATCGTGAGGGAAAGATATCACACGAAAAAGAGTAGACACAATAGCTTTCATGGCATAGACATAATCTCGCCCAAGGAGTAAAGCAAAATCCAAGGGGTCTTGGACTACCATGACGTCAATAAAGACAGTTTTTCCTCCCAAAGTTACAGAAAACTGAGAAAGGGTCCCTAAAGGTTGACTAGTTCTTCTGTTAAAAGCTAACAGATTCTGCGTAACCGGTGCAAGTGGAGGACAACCCAAATCTTCCCAAGCAATATAGGACAAAATACTAACAGACGAACATTCATCTATCAGTGTCTGAAGAATGTCTCGACCACAAACCTGTACTGTAATCTAGAAAGGAATGTGAGAGGGAAGACGAGGTCCAGTTAGCACACCCCAATCAAAATGGATGGCCTCATTACTTGGAGGGAGTTTCACGGGAGAAGGAGGAATACCCCCTGACACGGCAAAGTCTGTATCAATGAGAAAAACATTGACAGTATCAGGTTTACTCTCTAGCGGGAGAGTAGGATCGACCGATGATGAGATCAGATCGACCACTTGGGTTTCATTCTCCAAGGGGAGAATGGAGTCGACAGGTGTAAACGGATCGACCACTTGGGTGACACTCTCTAACGGGAGAGTGGGATCGATCGAGGATGGGATCGGATCAACCACTTTAGTTTCACTCTCTGAGGGGAGAGTGGGATTGACCGAGGATGGTATCGGATCAACCACTTTGTCAACTGGTTCAACTAAGGACATGACTAGATTGACCACTTGATCAACCGGATTGACTGATGGGGGAACCAAATTAATCATTCCATCAACTATAGGTGGGTTGAGAGAAAGCTTGCGATAAGCAGCTCGAAGTTGAGGCTGTGAAACAGACATGTCTTCTAGTAATTTCGAGGCTTCTTCCATATGAGGACAAAGATGAGTTAGATGAATCCCTTTGCATAACATAAATGGGAACTTGGCTCTACTTTTCTTCTTCCCAACTATACCGTGACTAGTCGACAGGAATTCATCAGCATGTTGTTCAGAGGATGACGGCATGGGTTGGCGAGGATGTGTATACCATGCTTCTATAACCTTGGATAGACTAGGGAATTCCTTAAGAAGATGGCTACCCTTACAAAGCCTACAAGGGTACTTGGGCTTACGGGTTGTTTGGGTGATCTTGACATCATCAACACTCCCAGCAAAAGTAACAGTAACTGGTTGTTTTCAAACATGTTTGACAGTGGTTGGAGGTTTTGACCCTTGTTTATCTTTCTTCTTCTTAATCTTTATTTTCTTCTTCTTCTTATTCACCGGGTTACTAGCTTTGGAACATTCACTCGACGAAGAAGATGAAACGGAAGGAGACCTTGCAAGCGAAGAAGGCGAAGAAGAACTTATTGGTGAAGAAGGTGAAGGATCAACATGAGGTTCATGCTCTTGGGGGGAAGTGCTTGTGACTGAAGCACTAACTACATTCGGGATTACCTGAGTGGAAAACAACCACACCAACAATCCAATAGTGAGCCCTGGAAGGCTCAAAGTAGCGATGTGAGGAGGACTGATGTTTCCATAGGAAGAAAAAATAAAAGGTTCCCCTGGAGTAGGGGTTCCTTCATTGGTCATTCTGGGAACTGACGTCATTAAATAAATCCAACCTAGAGTCTACTAGGGAAAACAAACAACACACGCTAAAAATCTAGGAAGCAAGCAAACAAACAAAACCTTCTCACAATGAACACACTAGTTGGTGATGAAATCCAACGTCGCAGGAACAATGTAAGAAAAGGCTGAGATAGAGCGGGTGGAAAAGTTACGTTGATGACCTACTTAACGGACTTACACCCTAGTGCAAGCTCCCACACATAATCGTGGGTATACCCTCCAAGGAGCCCGAGTGAGTTTGGCCAACGTTGATTCCAGGTACCGTGAAGACTTGCCCCTCCACAATCACCTCGTGTAAAGAACCTAGAGAGATAGGCCACTATGGTTACCAATTACTATAATGATGCCTGGGGAAACAATCGACACTCCGATCCACGTGCAAGGGAAGGGTATCTAGCCCGAAATCAACTTGAAAGGATTCCACTCATCATTGTGGGTATACCTCTCAAGCGACCCCCATAATACGCACAACCTCTACACCAAGAGCAACAAAGCAGGGTGAGTAACTTTGCCAGTCTCAATGCGACCTCGTGATTGACCCTTGTGTTAGAAGGGCTTCCCAGGACAAAATGTAATAAGTGGATTT
>JASDQU010738140.1:91264-113424 GCA_032191745.1 Picea mariana
AGTTCTCTTTTAAAGCGAACTATTCAGAAGAAATCTGATCTTTCCCTAAACAATTCTAAAGAAAACACATGCTTTGTAATTGAAAGACACTCAAAGCAAGAGACTAATCCTTCAAAACCAAACAAAGCAAAGATGGATAAAAGAAACTCAAAGAATGTCAAGAAGACTGTAAACATATCAACATAGGCTCCAAAAGTTCAATCCAGTTGTTCAAAGCAAAGCTGGGCATAAAAAAATGACAAGACCCAATCCAAAAAAATTTACAAACAAGTTCTCAAGCCGGCAGTGTATTACAGTGCGAGAATCAAAGATTCTTGCAAGCTGAACAAAGGTTGACTGCGAGGGGTTTGCACTGGACTTAACACCAGGGTGCGAACTCAGGTGTTTTTCACAGGACACTAAAGGGTGCAGTGCGAGAATGCCTGCAAACAAGCAAAAATTTGAAAAAGGACTAAATTTGAGTGAACTTTCAGATCCAGACAGTCTGGATGGATCTCCCATAGACTCAGAGACCAGAAAACAAGCAATCAAAGCAAGGGAAACTAGACTAACTAGGAAACAATCCGTTTCCCCAGTGGAGTCACCAATTTTGTTATCGAACAAATCGATAGGTGCGGACACTAACTGATCTCCCTAGATCCACCTAGATCTAGAACAAAACACACCAAAACATGACGCTTTCCTTAAGTTTTAAATATTGAATTTACCAACTAAAGAGGGATGGGTGACATACCATTTAAATGTCGCTTCCTCTTGCCATCACCATCCTAGCTCCGTTCCAACACTCATACAATGATGATCCTGCACAAGAACGCAACCAACCAAAGTGATAGCAATAGCATAAACTCAATATAAACCTATGTATGTGATCAAGGAATCATACAATAAAACACAACAAGCTTAATAGGAAAGAATCATATTACTGTATCATATTAAATGTGAAAGAGAGATTACAACCATGGCCTTGATGTCGTAAGGTCCCTTTCAACTGTCCTTCGTTCCCCACACACTTCTTACTCCAAGAATTTTGAGCATAGATCTGATAATATTCACAATCTATCTTGACAAAGAAAATCTCAAAACCACTCTAACCAAGCTAATAATTCCAAGCCAAATCCCACTTCAAGCTCCAAAATCAAAAGCTCAAAAGCTAACTTTATCCATGAGAACTCCTCTCCTTTTATAAGTTGAAGAGGATAAGGTGAGGAGGTTAGGATGATCCCACTAAATCCTGAAAGCGAGTAAGATCCAATCCATTCAGATGCCACCTCACCATGGAAGTTTCTCCTTCTAGAAGATTCAAGAAAACGCTCGTTTTTCCCACGTGTAAGCATTCTCGCACACTACCTATAGAGAAACTTGTGAACCTCTTGCAACCCAACTATGGTGCAACTTGCGAGAATCAGGCATTCTCGCACCCTGCCTATATAGCAACCTGCGAACTTCCTTTTTTATAGGGTTTTTCCAAAGGAAAATGCAATTTCTTTTCTCAGGAAAAGTTCTTCTCCCTTCTCTCTTCAGAAACTCAGGCCACTGACCCTTCTAAAGACAACAGATAGGTTTACATCATTAACGATCATAGGGATGATGAAAATAATGTGTAACAACAGTCCTCTCGTTGACGATGCTTGTACACATGTAGACATCGACATGACTCTTTCAGTCATGAGGTCAATCAAAAATTCTTCAACAACTTTCTCTACAGCGCTCAATTTGTCTGACATACACACTCGGGGTTAACAATCTTGGGTTCGGGGAATAACTTTAGACACGGTAATAGGATAGAAAACAAGAGTGCGATGATCAATGTATAAAATCGACTTATTCTACGGGCTTAGACTCTTAGTTGGAAAAAGTGTTCTTGGTGCGTGGCGCGACAAGATAAATAGGTAACTCGACAATGGGTCGCTTCCAATAGGTATGAAGCCTTCATTAACTCTGTTCTATCTGTTATGGCATGGTCTAATGGTCTGATGGTGAACCATAATTTCCTTTCTTCCCATTCAGATCAGCGATCGAACGGTTATAACATCCCCAACGGCTATATTGCTTCACCATGGCGAAGTGCCATGTGTCGTTGTTCTAATATCCTGGCGAAGCTCCAATTTTGCAAATTTTTCTTCTGCGAGGTTTCCTCTGGAACCTTCTACAACTTTTTGATCTTAGCTATCTTCTTACTTAGCTTTCTAGCCTTCTTTCCAGTGAGCTTCGTCTCGGTATGTCTTTTTCCATTCTGATTCTCATCTTCTTTTGACATACTGACTTTGCGTTGTTGAGATCTTTTCCTAAGATTCAAGGGTAACCCTTCTTCTTCATCTGGAATAAGTACTTCAATATTCAATGGTTCTTCTAGTGTTCTTGCAACTTCGACATTCATGTCTCTGGTGTTGAATGGCTTTGATCTGTTCTTTTGTTCTTCAATCAAGTGTGCGATCTTTCTAGTCATGAATTCTTTTAACTCTTTTTCTTCTATTCTAAAACTTCCTCTTCTTCTTTCCTTCTGGCTTGATCTCTTTCAATCCAAGGTTTTCCTAGTAACATGGTAAATGGGGTGATGTCCTCAATAAATTTAATAATCTCAAAATCTTCTTCTGTCGAAGTTCCATTTTCATTCATAGTTATCCGGGTGAGCCTTCCACACAGGTTTATCAACTTTCCTTTGAATAGACCTATTCCTCTTAGTGAAAGAATCATAGAAGGCTTCCCTATAGCTTCCCACATTGTCTCTGTCATGATATTCACCTGTGTTTCCTCATCCAGAACACAGTCAATGTCGAAGTCTTCTATTCTTGCTTCAAGGCATTCTTTTTCTTTGAAGATCTCTGATAATCTGACATGTCGGTGGTCACTTGGGGTTTCTTTCATCTGTAGAAATAATTTATCTGATTCTTTCTGAGGTTCTACTATTTCTGGATCTGCCTTAGGTTTTTCTTGATTCAGATTCATTCCTTCAATATTAGTAATCATTCTAGGACAATCCAATACTTCATGGTCCATAGATTTACAACAAAGACAACTAGGTCTTCTACCAGTGCATTCCTTAGCAAGATGTCCCGGTCTTCTGTAACTGTAACAGAGGGTTAATCCTCTCTTTCGTTTAAATGATCCCAAGCCTTTCCTGTACTGCACACTAGGATCATGGTAGCTAACCTGCAAAAAATTCTTTATACGATCATGCATACACTTATTAGTCCAAATATCCTTTCTATGCATAGGTATAACATATTTTTCACTATTCTTATTAGATCTACTCATATCAAATCTTCTTTCATATATTAATACCCTAGTTTTCAAGCTAGGACAGAATCTATCAAACATACCTAGATTCATACTTTTGAAACAAAAACTTCAACTAATCTTACTTCTATAGAGCACAAAGCTTTCAGATCTAGAATTTTTTTACTATTCTTACCTTTATCAGAGCGTAGAGATTTCATATCTTACCTCTTTTAATCAAGAATTATCACTTTTACCTTTCTTAGGGCACAAAGCTTCTGTATCTTACCTCTTTTCTTCAAATCAGACTTCTTTTCCTTAGCACATAACTTGCCAAACTAGTAGAGTACTGTGCACTAGAGAAATAGATCTATGCACAGAGCTTTCATAATTTCAGATCGGATCTTTGCACAAAGTTTCTTCTTCCTCAGTTCCCAACAATCACAATTTCAGGTCCTGGCAATGGAACCATTTGTTGTCATAGAGGCAGACCCAGGGTTCAACAATATAACAACGCACCAACAAAACCCTAACTACCGGCCCTTTCGGCAACACCTGCGAAGCAGATGAAGTCTCACCTGAGGTAGAGGCAGGGTTGGTTGCAGGACTCAAGTGTTTGCAATGTTAGCTAGGACACAAATTTGTGATTATAACACTAAATAGAGCACTTAACAGTTAACATTCATTAATACTTGACCAATATCTACTTCGCAGATAAAATAGAGCATCGCAACATTCACCCAGATCTAATGTATATAAGAACTTTATCATAAACAGGTAGATTAGATCTAGCAGATCAAGCACTAAGCACATTCATAGAGGTCAGATATAACATTCTTACACATCATTATCATAAAGAATAAGAATATTTGTCTATCTCTATCAAAGCACTTATCTAGAGAATACATAAACACATCACGAAAAATCACAAAGCAAGACAACATAGTATTTACATGGTTCACCCCCACCCTGGGGCTACATCCACCAACTCTTCTTCTTTATTGTCTTTAGTGAATCAGTTACAAGCACAGATCCACCAAAATCCTACTCCGCCTAGGATAGGAGATCTTTGCACCTCACTAGATCCTCCCTCCTCGCGTTATAGCACAAATCCTTCCACAGTCTATTACAACCACTTGCACTTAGCTCTGTAAGTCTCTCCCAGTTATGCACAAAGCACTTACAAACCACAATTGCACTTAGCACTTAGATTATCGGCCTTTTATCACATAGATACCTCTACTTCTTATATTTCCTAGACATCTATTTATACTTTAAAAAATAGTCCTAAACATGGTTAAACCCATGGGCTGACATCCCATTCCCATTACATAATCCCATAACCCAAAAAGGACCCAAAAAGGGGCCGAGATCCCACGATCTCCGCTTCGTCTTGCGCTCCTCCTTTGACAGGCGGTCGAAGTCCCAAAATAGGTCAAACTTGATCAATATCCCTCAAAACTTGGTCAAGGGCCAACAGGGGTGCAACCAGAGATTGGTAGTTTCACCATCTATTTATTTTAGTTTGTTTTCTCCTAGCTAGGATAGGTTAGAATAGATTTACTTTCAGTATTTTAGACTTATCACATATTGCATTCTGCATTTTACATTTCAATCACCCCACACACATTCACACTGAGTAATGGCATCTGAGCCAGAATATGGATTGGTATCCTACACCAAACAGGGTGAAGACTAATTAGAACTTCACATTGGGGAGCACCCCTATATGTTGAAGGGAATTTTTCCCATGTCAACAGATCCATATAAATATATTTGCATCATACATGCCTAGCCATTCACTAGTCAAGCTTTAGCCTTGATCTTTACACTAGGAATCAATGCAGGCATATTTACATCATTTACACTTTCTGATTAATACATGTCAGAGGTCAAAATAGGGGTATTGCACTAGATAATGTATTTGCAAACAATATGCTTTGGGAAATTATTTCTCGCAAATAAAACCTTGATGACACATAAATTATGACAACAAGCATTTATCTTCTTCTTCTGACTCTTGTTCTTTCTCATTTGTTACTAGCACAACCACCACCTTGAAATGGTATTGCATATCCCACTTTATGATCAATTGGACGTAAATCCCCTTCAAGCTCAACATCTTGTGCATTAGGTGCACTCATCCTTTCCATTAATTATAATGTGGTCCATCCTTGTCTTAATGATGATATCATAATCTCAAAAAATGAGTATTGACAACTTACACAAAGTATGTAGAGTATTGACAACTTACAAAACTTCCCTTCAAGTTAAATATATTATGCATTAGGTGCACTCGTCCTTTCCATTAATTAGAATGTGGTCCATCCTTGTCTTAATGATGTTACCATAATCTTAAAAAATGAGTATTGACAACTTACACATGTTAAATTATGAGCTTGATTTCTTATGCGGATTAATTCTTTTATTTTCTTCAACACTTTGATTCCATCTTAGTACACTTCAACAATACCAAATCATATTCGAATAGAAATAACTATGTAGATAAATAAGCATGCACATCAACAACACATATACTCTAGGGAAACCCTGTGCAGGGAGAAAAACCCCAGCAAACGATATTCCTTTATTGCATTAATAATGTAACATCACTTACAAATATCCACCATGAATGTTTTTCTCTTAAAGAGCTTGCCAAGATGACTCTGACCTGAATAAGACCTAAAAGACCTTGCTGAAATACACCTCTGATATGTTGCCTCTATTGTTGATATGCAACACTGATATGCTGCTTTGGTATGTTGCCTCTTTATCACTGATGTGTGCCTCTATTACTTCACCCTTATCCTGAATATTAAAACTGTGTTGAAGAGAGGGTTCGACCTCTGCTTATATAGGATGAAGAGGAGAAGAGGAGAGACTTGAAATAGTAACCTGTTCGAAATAGGAGAGATTGGTTACAACTCAACATTACACTTTAGTTCGAAAATAGAACTAGACTTGAGACTAGTATGCTTTAGTTTGAAAATAGAACTAGACTTTAAGACTTCAGTTACAACTCAACATTACACTTTAGTTCTAAAATAGAACTAGACTTAAGAATTCAGTTGCAACTCAACATTACACTTTAGTTCTAAAATAGAACTAGACTTAAGACTTCAGTTGCAACTCAATATTACACTTTAGTTCTAAAATAGAAATAGAATTAAGACTTCAGTTACAACTTGACTCTTTACAAGGCAATTCAAAATTCTCTTCATGGTGGATAATGTTACACGTGCCAACGCACTAGATCAATACATTTATATCATTTGCAATATTAGGAATATTGTTTGTTTCTAGGTCATAGGAATTTTAAATTCAACCTAACTTTTTCTAGATGCCTTGACTTTTTATCATGGCTCCCAAGGTTTGACTAGGCTCATAGAGGTTGTATGTTTCCCCTCACTTTTGCACTAGTTTGTCTATGCCCATAGAGGTTGTACGTTCCCCCTAACTTTTGCACTAGACTGTCTATGCTCACAGAGGTTGTACGTTCCCCCTTAATTTTTCATTAGACTCACATAGAATCTCGTTCATCCTCACTTTTGGTTTGACTCACAAAGGTTGTACGTTCCCCGCGCATTTTTTCAATACCTCACAAGACTAGTTAATTCTCCAAATCTTCCTGGATAGCCTCAAGGTGGCCCATATGGCCTCTCGATAGAGAATGATTGTCGATGCTGCCAAATTTAAAACTCCCTCTTAGAAAGGGAGTCATTCTAAGCCACACCAAGCTTGCCTCTTAGCTGCACAAACTATCTCGAGGTCATAGGCTTGGTTAGGATATCAACTACCTACTTGCTCGTGGCTATGTACTGTAAATTTACAGTTTTTCTCTGGACCAAGTCTTGGATGTAGTGGTACCTCATGTCAATATGTTTTGACCTGTCATGAAATACCAGGTTCTCTGTCAATTTTATGAAACTTTTATTATCACGGTGAACCACTGTCGTCTCGAGCTTGTCTCCAAACAACCTAGAAACCAATTTTCTGATCCATACTGCTTCCTTGCTAGCATCACTTGCTGCAATGTACTCAACCTATGATGTACTATGTGCAATGGATCCCTGCTTCCGGGTTGACCAAGAGCTCATAGCGGATCGTAAACTAAAACAGTATCCAGAAGTACTCTTCTGATCCACTGGGCTTCCTGCCCAGTTAACATCTACATACCCATGAATAAATAAATGACCACTGGATGTATATCTCATATGATAAGTAATGGTCCCTTTGAGATATCTCAAGATGTGATTTTTTGCCACCCAATGCCTCTGTCTTGGTTCAGTCATGAAACGACTCATTGCAATCACTGTATAGCATATATCTGTCCTAGTGTGGATCATGTACATCAATGATACAATCAACTTCCTATACATGGTGATATCCACCAAATCTAAACCTGTATCAGAATCACGCAGCTTCCTCAGGTTGGTAACCATCAGAGTAGACATGGATTTACAATCCATCATACCAAACTTATTTATTACATCTACTGTGTATTTTCCTTGTGCCAGAAATATCTCGCCCTGTCTTTGCCACACTTCCAATCCTAGGAAGTAATGCATCAAGCCTAAGTCTTTCATCTCAAATTCTGAGGTTAGCTCCCTCTTACACCAGGATNTGTGCCGGAAATATCTCGCCCTGTCTTTGCCACACTTCCAATCCTAGGAAGTAATGCATCAAGCCTAAGTCTTTCATCTCAAATTCTGAGGTTAGCTCCCTCTTACACCAGGATATTATCCCTTCATCTCATGTTAGAAAGAGATCATCAACATACAGGATTAGTATAATAGGTTGGTTACCTCTTACCTTGAAGTACAGATTTGCATCAACATCACTTTTCTGAAAGCCCAAGCTTTTAATAAAGCCATCAATCATTTCATACCAAACTATGGGAGCCTGCTTAAGACCATACAAGGCCTTCCCTAGCTTCCATACATGAGTGCCTTTGTTATGCAGTACAAAACTATCTGGTTGTTCCACAAAGACCTCATGTTCAATATTTCCATTCAAAAATGTTGTTTTTACATCCATCTAATGTAGCCTCCAACCAAGAACGAGATCTAAATAAATAATAGTTCGAATGGAGGTATACCTAGTTACAGGGGAAAAAGTCTCTTCATAGTCGATTCCTTCTTTCTAAGTGAAGCCTCTGGCTACAAATCTTGCTTTGAACTTTTCCACACTTCCATCAGCTTCATGTTTGATCTTATAGATCCATTTGGAAGAAACCACTGATTTCTCTTTTGGCCTTGGCATAATGTCCCAAACATTGTTCTTTATAATAGACCTATATTCCTCAAGCATGGCATCCTTCCATACTTGTAATTTATCTTCTTCTTCAAATGAAGAAGGTTTGGAATCACTAATGTTTCTCATCAGTGCAACATAGCCTCCAAACCTATGAGGCCTCTTCCTTTCCCCGAAAGTTCCTTTGGGAGCAACTATCCTTTCTGCTTCCTGCACTATTTCTTTAAGACACCCTGGCTTCCTTTTGGATGGAGGTTCTTCAAGAGTTATTTCTAACTTTTATCACCAGAATCACCCTTCAGATTACAGGAAAGGAAAGCCTGATACCCATCATTTTTTTATTTCGCAAGTTGGTTATAAAGGGTCAAATGGGCGCAGTCTCAAGAAAATATCATCTTAACTCGAAAAAATGGACTAATATGTGCAGGTGGGTGAGGTCTTGGTTTAAATTCAATCAATAAGTTGTAGTAAGGGTGAGTAGGAGGAATACTTTGGTGAGAAGATGTAGAAGCCTGCTGAGCACATCAGGTCTTTCAACAAACCAAGGAGGAAAAATCTAAAAGCAAGAACTTCTCAAATTTAAATCTCAAGGAAACTGAAAGGAACTATAACAACACTATAATCAAACTTTCATCATAATGAAGTCATAAGAATTCAAGTGAATTAGTCAAACATGAACTCTTTCAGCACAAGAGGGAAACAAGAGGGAGTAAGAAAGTTGACTGTCATGAAGCAAGAAATCTCAAATGCCCACATACATAACCAGAGAACCAATGTTCTTCATAAAAATATTATAATAGTAGGGAGCCTAGCTCAACCATTCAACCTGAACAAAATATCAAAACTGAGTATATATACTCAAATCAACTCGCCCCCCTACAGAAGCGCTCTCTGGTAACTGTATTCAAGGCTTGGCATCTGAATCTTCCTCTATCAGACTGCACTTGCATTCTTCTATTAGACGTGATCTCAGTTCAGTATGGGATTTGCAGGAGAATCCTTTGACAGGAGACCTTGGTTTGATAGTCTGCCTCCACAACCATCTTTTCCATGCTTTCGATTTACAAGGTGAAACAAGGTTTCAACTACCTCCCTCCATTTCCATTAACTAATTTCATTGGGATTAGGATGCATCCTGACACCCAGGAATGTTTTAGGTGGTGCCCATTGCTTCCCCAAAATGACCTCGGTGCCTCGGGCCATGCTACTTTCCTTTTGCATTCAACACAGGCGCTCTCAGAATTTGGCACAACACCCCTCTATCGCTCCAATCTTACATGTGACCTCATGCCATGACCTGGAGCTTCCATCCAAAGATGTTTTCAGTACTTTGCCTTTCGAGATTTTTCACTTCAACTTTATTCCAACATTGGCGATGCCCAAAATCGTGAAATGACCTTCGAGATTGATGTTTGGTCTACTTCAAAATAGATGGCCACGATCCTTTCCCTGACAACATGGAATGTCGACTATGCGATGAGCACTGGCCCCTCTCTCTGAACCAGCTTCCATGTAACCCCATGTTGAGACCATGGGCAACACCACATGTCCCTTTAATTGGAACAGCTCAGATTTAAAACCATCGGCATTTCGGGCCTCGGGATTTTGGGCTATGGATGCACCTTTACGACAAGAACCCTGAACTCCCGATTCCCAATCCTCTAAAAATTTTCGATGTCAGATCAACGAACCTTGACTCTTCATGATCGGACGGCTTGGATCCTTTCGTGACTTCGCAGTTCACGAGTTTTCAAGACTCCTCCTTCCTACTTTCCCGAATCGTGAAATTGCAAAATGTTGATCCAACGATCCAGATCTCTCCTTTTATTTATGGCTGCGATATTCTCACAATTTTGCGTTTCGCGAGATCTGATGACTTTTCTCCTTGACCGCTCCATCTCACGAAACTGTGAAAAACTGCTACTTGCTCGCTCGCCTGATTTGAGACCACATCATCCGCTTTATGTGTTGCGCTTGGTGCTCACGATTGTTACCTGTAAACAATTACTTGGATGAATATGGAGCCTGAGAAAACAAAAGGATCAATGATGGAGTTAGAGAGAGAAGTGATCGATTTTATGGAAAACAGAGAGTTTCATGGCCGATATTTATCAGGCAAGCTACTAAGGAAAAATAGGTCGATCAAAAAGATGAGGGCGAACAGAAGAAAACTACAAGACGAGAGGGAAAACTTATGATCAGGTCTGCAAAAGGAGGAGAGATGAGAAACATTTGTAGACTAAAGGTATAAACCACAACTCCTAAGGCTTGACAAGTTAATGTGCTAACATTAGGCTCCATAGGAGATGGGAGGCTCCCTGCGGGCTACCAAGAACATGCAGCTCCAGTGCCTTTGCTTTGGGTTATGGAGTCTCCTACCTAAAACAAAAAATACATAAAAAAGGAATGGTATTTACAATGTTGGGACGTCGACAACGGATTTAAACAAAAAATCTCTTCAGGAAATTCCCATTTACAGGGCCACCAAAAACTTCACTGCCCTTCAGATCCTGCAACCTGTAAGTATTGTTCAGAAATGTATCAGAAATCTTGAAGGGGCCGACCCAAAGGGCTACAAATTTTCCATGCTTTCCCTTGTCCTGTATGGGCACATCCCATTTGAGTATTAGATCTCTGGGCTTGAAATCCTCTTTCTTTGCTTCTCTATCAAAATCTTTCTTGATTTTCCACTGATGGTTATGCACTCTGTTCATCACCTGCTCTCTAGTCTCTTGTGCTTCTACCAACTGATGAATTCTCCTGGTCATGTCATCGGGATCTTCCTGGTAGTATTGGAAGAAATTTTCTACTAGCAAGGTGAGCTGAGAAGGAAAAACTACTTTGGCCCCATATACAAGTTGGAAAGGAGAGATACCCAGGGACCTCTTTGTTGTCACTCTATCAACCCACACAGCAAATTTGAGCTTTGAATCCCATTCTTTCTTGTTGTCCTCTAATAGTCTTTTGATGATCTTGATCAGGCTTTTGTTAGCAGACTCTGCTATTCCAATTCCTTGGGGATAATAGGGGGTAGACTGGATCAGCACGATTCTGAACTACTCACAAAACTTGGCCATTGGTTCAACCTTCAAAGATGTCGCATTATCTGTGATGATTCTGTGTGGGAAACCAAACCTTGCTATGATATCTTCAAGAAAACCAATGATTACTTTGTGAGAAGAACTCCTTGTGGGGATAGCTTCTATCCATTTGGTGAAGTAATCTGTTGCGGTTAATATCCACCTGTGTTGACCGCTCGAAGCAGGATGAATTTCCCTAATGAAGTCAAGACCCCACTGCTGGAAAGGTCCTGAAGCTAGTATAGGCTTCAATGGCAGAGACTTGAGTTGCTGATTTCCAAAGAATTTTTGGAATTTGATACAAGATCTGACTTTCGAAAAAACATCAGTGAATAGAGTGGTCCAGTAGTACCCAACCCTGAGAATTTTGTAGGCTATGGTTTTCCATAAGTGATGTCCCCCACATAGGCTGTCATGGAAGTCGAAAATAATTTTCTGGGTATCTTGTTATAAACATCTCAGAAGCACACCCAGAGGGTCTTTCCAATACAGGACCTGATCAATGAGGAAATATCTGATTGCCTTGATCTTTAGAGCTCTCACCTTGCTTTTCCCCATACCATCAGGGGGCTTTAACTCTTGCAGAAAATATATAATATTTTTATACCAGACGCATTCTGCCAATGGAGGGTTTCCCTGAGGACTGCTATCAGACAACTCAGCCTGTTGATTTACTGAGAAAATGTGGATGAAGTTAACCCCCAAAGCATTAGAATTAGATTTAGCCAACAACTTAGCTAAACCTTGGCCCTTAATTATCTTGGTGGGTTTTATTTCCATGTCAAATTCGAGGATTTTGGCAATCCACTTGCTTCTTCTGTTGTAGGTGAATCCCCCTGCAGACAAGTGGATTCCCTCTTGGTCTCTAGACTCCTAAGGCCAAGATGGAAAGTGCTTAACATGGACACTAAATTCCTTTTAGATCTAATCAAGCTAATGAATGAAAGAGAAGGAGAAAGATAAGTACCTTATAAGTGACATTTGTCCCTGCAAAGTCTAGGCTAAGCTTCGATCTTGAGCTCCCTAATAGGTCCTACAAAACAAACAAAGGTACAAAAGACTTCCTACTCTACTGAGATTAGTTCAATCATAGATCCATCTACTATAGACAAACTCATATGTAACAAGCACAAGTTTGAAAGAAACAAGCCAAGCATTGATTATATTAATGAGAATAAGTAAAAGTAATTACAATCCTTTGAATGAAGGTGCAACATCCTCTTCCATTTCTCCTTGTCCAACCCCTTTGCTCAATCAATCTCCACTGATTGCTTTGATGGCATCTCACTCATGAGATCATAAGTTTGATGTAATTCCAAATCTCCATTCTACCTTTCACCATGAGAAGGCCTCCTTATATAACCTTGGAGAGGTTCAACCACTTGAGAGATATTTGGGATAAGTTGAGGATTCCTCTCCTTCATTTGAGGATCTCCCCTAAGATCATGCCTTGACCATCTATTCGAATCTAACTGCCTTCAGGAATTGAGGGATTCTTCCCTTATTTGCCTCAACAAACCTAGAATTTGCTAAAAAGAGGGTAGCGCTCCCCCATAAGGGTGCATAGGGCACTCAAGCACTCCCCCAAAGAGGCTCAGGGAGTGCTAGCACTCCCTGACAGTGGGTAGGGGAGTGCTCCTCTCCAAAATTCATTTTTTGAGTGTTTTTTCCAATGGCAAAGGGCTTGTACTTCTAGCCAAGTGATTTTTCTTCTTCCAAACTATCCTTTGAGGTGTCTTAAGTGTCTTCATGATTTCGTTATGGGAACGACATAGGCAAGATGGCACCATACTATTTTTGACACTTGCAACACTTATAGTCAATAGTCAATATGTGACACTTGCGGACAAGATGCGACACTTACAACACTCGTAATGACGACACTTGCAACACTATCGAAGTGAGTAATTTTGAGGTGTAACACCTTCTCCCGTCTATGTCGGGTTGAATGAGGATGTGTTTCACAAAAGCCGAAGGAACATACACAATGATTTTTGAATGCAAGACATATACCCTAAAATCTTTGAGAGCTCTCACATGGCATAGACATGTTTCTCCATGATGTCATATTTCACCTCTACATCTCTTAGTGCTCTGCTAAAAAATGAAATAGTTTGTTCTAGACCCTCAATGTTCTACTGCAATAAAACAGTTGCCATTGTATCAAAAGAAGCAAAGGAAAAAATCAGAAAATCCTTCGAATAATCGGGACTGATTAGCACAGGTGCCTCAGTCAGTGCCTTCTTGATTTGGTTGAAGGATTCTTTGGACTCAACAGTCCATTTTACTTAGTTCCCGTTTCTGAGCATAGTTGTGATATGCTTCACCAATTCAGCAAAATTTGAAACAAACCTTCTCAGAAAATTAATTTTTCCCAGGAAAGACTGAACCTCCTTCTTGGATCTGGGAAGTGACAAGACTTGAATAGCTTCCAATCTGCTTGGATCAATTCTGACCCCCTCGGCTGATACAATGTTTCCCAACAATTTCCCTTCCTGCATGGAAAATAAAGACTTCTTGGGATTAAGGGAGAGACCAAACCTTCCACATTCCGAGAAGACCTTTCTTATATGGCAACAATGTTCTTTATTAGATCTGGAAAACACAGTTATGTCATCCAGATAGATATCCACAAATTTATCCCTTTCTCCAATGAACACAATGTCCATGGCCCGTTGGAAGGTGGCCCCCGCATTCGTCAATCCAAAGGGAATTTTATCATACATGAATGTACCCCAAGGAGTGGTGAACGTTGTATTTTCTCTATCCTTAGGTAAGACAAAAATCTAATCATAGCCAGAAAATACATCAATCATGGAAATCCTAGATGCACCTGTTACCCTTTGCAATATGTGTTCCATCTTTGGTAAAGGGTAATTCTCCTTCTTTGAGCTCCTATTCAAGTTCCTGAAATCGACACACAGTCTGATCTCTCCACTCTTCTTTCTTACTGGGACTAAGTTTTCTACCCACTCAGAGTATCTCAGAGGCACGATGATCTAGGCGTCCATTAGCTTCTTCACCTCCTTCTCCATGATAGGCAACAACATATGATTTATCTGTCTTAATTTCTGCCTAAAGGGTTTGGCTTCTTCCTTTAGGGGAATCTTATGCTCAATAACGTTGATGTCATATGTTCTAAGGTATTCATAGGTCCAAGAAAACACATCAACGAACTCTTTTAATAGCTCAATATACTCGACTCTCTGCTCCCTCGATAGACTACTTGACAACTTGACGAATTTTGGGTTCCCCTCTGTGCCAATATCACACTAAGCCACATAAACATCATCATTTGATACTTTTCCCTTTACCGCCACATCGTTCCCATAGAACAATCTTTCCAAAGGAACTAATCCCTTGGGGATGTGGTTGCTCGGTAGCTGAACAATATGGTGATTAGCAATTTTATTTAAAAACACATCTGCATGAGGGTCACCCACATAATCATCATCCTAATCAATGTGTAATGCATAGAACTCATCGACAAACTTGATCAATCTTCTGATTTCAAGATCGTCCTCGAATACCTTCCAATGCTTGATATTATCAGATATAGAGGACCTGTATATTACCTCAATGTCATACCTGATCTTGGGTGGAAGAGGGACTTTGAAATTTCTTGTCGAAACAACGAGATAATCAACTGTGACATTCTCTTCTCTTGAAATAAATGAAATGTTGAAAGATGAGAAAAAACTGTTAATTAAGTCCCATACTTCATTTCTATAACTTTTGAGTCAAGGGTGTTTGGCTTGATAAACATTTTAGACCTGATGAACAATTAATTCAGCATCTCCAAATACTACTAGCTCTTCAATTCCCATGTCCTTCGCAACCCTCAAAACTAAAAAAAGAGCTTCATACTCTGCCACATTATTGGTAGTTTCAAACTCTAATTTGTATGACAATGATATGGCTTCTTGACAAGGTGATACCAAAACAACTCTGGCACCAACACCTTCCTTAGAAGAGGCTCCGTCGAAGAACATTTTCCACACAGAAGTAGTTGGGGGAGGTATTTCATGAGAAGAAAAGGGTTTCTTTCTGATTTCAAGAGGAGCTCCAGGAGCATCAGTGAGTTGTAAAAAACTAGATCCCAAATTAGTATTGAGTGAAAAGATAGGATGATTGGTGGGGTCTGCTTCATCACTAATAATGTAGGCCAATTGAGCTTCTCTATACAATCTTCTATGCTCCGCCCCAAACACAGGAATGGTTGCATATGTGAGGTCCATCTGCAAGGTTCCCCCAAGTATTTTTATCCAAGATCTTGACAAGAGCATGCCAAACTTGGGAGAAACATCTGCCACCATGATATCCATGACCACACTTTTCATGGGCAACTGAAATAGAGATACAACCAAGTCTTTGATAACCCCAAGGCACTTGAACTTCCTGTAGTCGAAAGAATACGGGTCGTGGTAGGCTTTTGTAATCTCTAGACCGAGCTCTTCCATGACAATTTTAGGCATAAGATTGTGAGATGCCCCTAAATCCATCAAACAATTGTGCAACACCTTGTCATGTATGTTTAGTGAAGTATAGAAGGGAGGGGATGAATCATCTCTATCTTCTACTAAAGGACCTAGGATAACCACATGCTTCTCATCTTGGAGGTAACTGAGCCTGTGGAATGAGACGAAGGCTTGGGATGCAACATCTTGGAGAGGCATCTTCTGAAGTCTTCATGCTTGAACAACTCAGAAATGGGTACAGGGAGTCTAATTTTTTGTATTTCATGCTATAGCTGAAAGAGGAGGGGGATTTTAAAATTTCTCTCACTTCTGGGACAGGACCTTTGACCAATGGTGGGGGGGTCTATGCCTTATTTACCCTGCTTCGGTCTGCAATATCTTTGGCAGGTGTTTCTGCTTTGGTAGGCCAATCAGGGATGTCTGATTTCCCTTCTTTCTGTTTGGATCTCAGATTATATATGTTTGGGGCATGGATGGTTTTTTCCCCTTTACTCAGCTCATTTAGTTGGTTATCCATTAGAGACTCTTCGTATGTAGACTGAGTTAAATGGGGAATGAGGAGGTATCCCCAAGACAATGGATTTCCAGATCAACTTCCTCTTCCTCTTCTGCCTCATCAGTGACAAGGTTATTTTGGAGAGGGGCTAGAATTCTTTGATCACCCCTGTCCTGACCTCTTTGATCTCTTGGAAGTATCTGAGGAGCACTATTAGGTCTCCTGAAGGTGCCTCTGCTATCAATGTTTTGAGTGTTTCTATAGGCCTGTATTGTTTCAAGTTTTATCTTCTCCATATCAGTGGCAAGAGATTTTACTAATTTGATAATCTCATCATCTTTAGGGTGGGCAGTACAGGAAGAGGTTGAAGTTTCAAACCTTCCTTTTTTTCTGTCCCTATCAGCCTTACTCCTAAGCTCATTTACTTCCATAATATTGGATTCTACTTTAATGGATGCATCTTGCATATGAGCCAAGGAGGTAGCTCTCCTTTCTCGTAACAGGAGGCAAAAGTCAGGGTCAAAAGAACTAGAATAGGTAATATGTGCAGAGGTTTATGTAGGATTAACCTGAGTGGGAATGTTTCTATACATTTTATTAAATATCTTTGAGAAGTCAGAAACAGATTCCCCTTCCTTCTTCTTTAGTGATCCAAATTCTGTAATATAGTAAAGGAAATCCTTTCTGTCCCTCCAATTTTTTAATAAGGCTTCATCTAGGGCTTCAATCCCATCGATAGATCCAGGAGGCAAGGCCCTAAACAACTTCCTAGCCTCGCCCTCAAGGCTATGAAAAAAAATCCTCATCCATACGTCTGCATGCATGATAACATGATGATCTGTAAAACTGTAAAATGCTTCAAGGTGTTCTTCTATGGTTACGTCTCCCTCTCCTGTGAATTTGGGAAACTGCTTAAGGTAGCCATCCGCTAGGAGGGAATTCAGAGGTTGATGCAAGACAAGGGGGGCATACCTAGCAATTATTATAGATTCCATTCTAGTCATGGGGGGGTTTTCTCCTACCATAGGGATAATAGGTGGAGGAGAACTAGGAGGGGAAGGAGTTCGAACAAGGGAAACTGGGGGTGTGTTTCTGGGAGGAAAGGGACACATTAGAGGGTTCGGAGAAAAGGCTACAAGGCTTGAGGGAAAAGAGGTTCTCCTTTATGTAGTAGCAGCGACAGTAATATGAGGAGGGGTGGTAAAGCTCGAGATAGGAAAATATCCTAAGGCGATGTGTCTAAACCATGACACAATTTCAGGGGAGAGAGGAGTGATAAGGATTTCTCCCTCCAATCCCAGACCAAGAGGGGAAAGCTCAACAGGAACACTCCCAAAATTTAAACTTCGGGAAACTCCAACAGGTTGTATAATAGGAGAATGAGAAAAATATATCATAGTTTCTACAGGAGGGCAACGGATATCATAAAAAATACCTGGTTCGACAATAGAAATACCTTCTCGAGGGGTCTTTTGCTTTCTGATAATTTTCTCTGGGTTAGCTTCAGGTGTTTCTAGAGGAAGCTATGGAGTAGACCTCATTTTTTTGCCTCTGGAATCCACAGCTGAAACAATGGATCCATCCTCAATGGAGTCGCCAGGTGCACATTTGCAATCTTAAATGTACTGAGTTCTGATGCACCTTCAGAACTAGTAAGATTTGTCGTTCAATCCCAGAGAAAATCTTCAATTTCATCCCCAGAAATGGCACCATAAATGTTAGCACCAGAAGTCACCCTTCATATTGCAGAAAAGGCAAGCCTAATACCCATCAGTGTTTTATGTCGCACGTTAGTTATAAAGGGTCAAATGGGCGCAGTCTCAAGAAAATATCGTCTTAACTCGGAAAACTAGACTGATATGTGCAGGCGGGTGAGGTCTTGGTTTAACTTCAATCAGTAAGTTGTATTAAGGGTGAGTAGGAGGAATAATTTGGTGAGAATATGTAGAAGCCTGCTGAGGACATCAGGTTTTTCAGCAGCCTAAGGAGGAAAACTCTAAAATCAATAAATTCTCGAATTTAAATCTCAAAGAAACTAAAAGGAACTGTAACAACACTATAATCAAACTTTCATCACAATGTAGTCACAATAATTCAAGTGAATCAGTCAAACATGAACTCTTTCAGCACCAGAGGGAAACAAGGAGTAAGAAAGTTGACTGTCATCAAGCAAGAAATCTCAAATGCCCATATACATAACCAGAGAACCAGTGTTCTTCATAAAAGTATTACAATAGCAGGGAGCCTAGCTCAACCATTGGACCTGAACAAAATATCAAAACTAAGTATATATACTCAAATCAACTCGCCCCCTACAGAAGCGCGCTTTGGTAATCGTATTCAAGGATTGGCGTCTGCATCTTCTTCTATCAGACCACACTTGCATTATTCTGTCAGACACGATCTCAGATCGGTATGGGCTTTGTAGGAGAATCCTTTGACAGGGGACCTTGGGTTGACAGTCTGCCTCCACGGCCATCTTTTCCATGCTTTCCATTTACGGCGTGAAACAAGGTTTCAACTACCTCCCTCCATTTCCATTAACTACTTTCATTGGGATCAGGACGTAGCCTAACACCCATGAATCTTTTAGGCAGTGCCCATTGCTTCCTCAAAACGACCTCGGCGCCTCGGGCCATCCTGCTTTCTTTCTACATTCAACACAGGCGCTCTCGACCTTTGGAATAGCTCCCCTCTATCGCTCCAATCTTGCATGTGACCTCATGCCACGACCTAGAGCTTCCATCCAAAGGTGCTATCGGGACTTTTCCTTTTGAGATTTTTCACTTCAACTTGATTCCAACATCGTGATGCCTAAAATTGCGAAATGACCTTCGAGATCGACAATTGGTCTGCTTCAAAATAGATAGCCACGATCCTTTCCCTAACAAAACAGAACGTCGGCTATGCGATGAGCGTTGACCCCTCTCTCTGAACCAGCTTCCATGTAACCTCATGCTGAGACCATGGGCGGTGCCATGCATCCCTTTAATTGGAACGACTCAGATTAAAAACCATCGGCCTTTCGAGTCTTAGGATTTCAAGCTATGGATGCACCTTTACGGCGAGAAACCTGAACTCCCGATTCCCAATCCTATGAAAATTTCCAATGTCATATTGACGACCCTTGACTCTTCATGATTGGATGGCTTGGATCCTTTCACGACTTCGCAGTTCGTGAGTTTTCAAGACTTTGCCTTCCTACTTTCCTGAATCACGAAATCGTGAAACATTGATCCAATGGTCTAGATCTCTCCTTTGATTTATGGCTGCGATCTTCTCGTGATTTTACGTTTCACGAGATCTGATGACTTTTCTCCTTGACCGCTCCATCTTGCGAAACTGCAAAAAACTTCTCCTTGCCCGCTCGTCTGATTAGAGACCACATCAACCGCTTTATGTGTTGCGCTTGGCACTCACAGCTGTGACCTGTAAACAATTACTTGGATTACTATGGGGCCTGAGAAAACAAAAGGATTAGCCATGGAGGCGGAGAGAGAAGTGATCAATTTTATGGAAAAAGAGAGGTTCATGGCCGATATTTATCGAGCAAGCTACTAAGGAAAAACAGGTAGATCAAATGGATGAGGGCGAATAGAAGAAAACTACAAGCCGAGAGGGAAAACTTACGATCGGGTCTTCAAAAGGAGGAGAGAAAGGAAAAATTTGCAGACTAAAGGTATAAACCACAACTCCTAAGGCTTTGACAAGTTAATGTTCTAACATTAACACTTCATCAGGTTCTATGGGCTCATTACTTGGCCCTTCATGAGGTTCCTCCCTCTGATCATCTGACTCTTCATTTCCAGAAGAGGGTGAAGCTGGCTGAACTTATTCTGATTCCTGTTGAAGCCCTCTAGATTTCTTAAATGTGACTTCTTCATGGAAAGTCACATCTCTGCTTACCTCTATTTCCCTCTAACCTAGTACATAAATCCTGTAAGCCTTGGATTTCTCACTGTACCCCACAAAAACCCCTTTCTTACGTGAGGGTTCCATCTTTGTCCTCTTTTCCTTAGGGACATGAATATACACAGGACACCCAAATATCCTTAGATGCCCTACTTTAGGTTTGATCCCTGAGAAGACCTCTTCAGGAATCTTGTCCTTCAAGATAGCATGTGGACACCTGTTTTGAATATACACGACAATGGAGGTAGCTTCTGCCCATAAAGAATTAGGCAGATCCTGTTCAAACATCATTGCTTTCGCTGCCTCACAAATTGTCCTGTTTTTCCTCTCAGCAACTCCATTTTGCTAAGGGTTATATGGCACGGTCAACTGTCTCTTGATTCCTGCTGACTTGCAGAAATCCTCAAACTGAAGAGATTCAAACTCTCCTCCTTTGTCTATTCTAAGGATTCTGATGTGTTTCCCTGTCTTCTTTTCAATAAATGATTTATACTCTTTGAATTTATCAAATGTGTCACTTTTAGCTTTAAGAAAATATATCCAACATTTTCTTGAGTAATCATCAATAAAAATGACATAATACAAACAACCATTGAGTGAGGGAGATGACATGGGACCACATACATCAGAATGAACCAGATCTAAGATTCCCTGAGCTCTATTGTCACTACTAGGAAATGCTTTCTTTATATTTTTACCTAGCATGCATCCCTTACAATTTTTATTTTTACTAATAGAAATAGAGGGCATGCCACATACCATGTTTTGTAGATATGGAAGAGATTTGTAATGAAGATGTCCAAGTCTTATGTGCCACAACTCACTGAAGCTAGTCGCATCATGAGCCAATGCCTGAACTATCTGTCCTGACACGACATATAGTCCTCCACTGTGATTTCCAATGGGTTCTGTTGTACTTAAGTGGCTACCTTTAGCCCATAATAGTTCCTTCCTGTCCTTGAAGATCACCCAATATCCCTTGTCCTCAAGGGTTGCAACTGATAGTAGATTCTTCTTGAGCTCTGGAACATATAATACTTCATCAACATGAAGTCTAGCTCTAGATTCCAATCTAAAGGAGATAGAGTCTACTCCCTCTATCTTGTAACATTTTTCATCCCCAAGCTCGACCTGCTCTACAAAAGATTTTGTCTCGAAATCTGAGAGGATCTCCTTGTACCCTGTCATGTGCTTTGATGCACCACTATCTACTAACCAAGTTTTCGGCCCCATGGAAACTGAACTGGATAAGGTAGAAAACAAGTAATATTGTTTTCAATTTTCTTTCTCATTAGAAGGACTTTTCTGATTTCTTTTGGATACATCATCCTCAACAGTTGAGGCATGTTATTTCCCTTTCCTTGGATATTTATTTCTAAACCAACAATCTTTAGCAAAATGACCCAACTTATTACAACTAAAGCATTTAATCTTAGATGTATCAATATTCTTTCCTTTGAATGTACCTTTGGTGTTTGGCTTCCACTGAGAGCCTTTCTGGAAAGTGCCTTTCTTATTTCCCTTGAATATTGATGCTAAAGTTGAGTGCTCTTTCACTTCAGCCACCAACGACTGCTTTGAGCGGCAGTCAGCTGTGTTATGCCAAGGGCTCTTATGGAAGTCGCACCACTTCCCGGTATCTTTCTTTGTCTTTCCGGTGTCCTTCTTTGCTTGCGGCTTGTACTGGTTGTCTTGATACTGTCCATCTTTGCTCTGTCCTTTGTT